>SSNS01000061.1:1632917-1666377 GCA_006937985.1 Aphyosemion australe
AACCCCTCAAAACAGGACTGGTTTAACATGTGGAGGTCATTTCAAGTTTCTCCCTCTTGATGTTTTTTGGCTGGTTTTCCACTCGTGCTAGTTTTGGCTTGAGTAATTATCTCTACTGGCAGCATGAGGCGATTCCTTAACCCTACAGAAGTTGCACAGGTTGTCCAACTTCTCCAGGATGGCACATCCACACGTGCTGCAGCAAGAAGGTTTAATGTGTCTCCCAATACAATCTCCAGAACACGGAGGAGATTTCAGGAGACTGGCGGTTATTCTTGGAGAGCTGGACAGAGCCGTAGAAGGTCCATAACCCATCAGCAGGACCGTTACCTGCTTGCTTTGTGCAAGGCGGAACAGGCTGAGCACTGCTCGTGCCCTACAGAATGACCTCCAGAGGGCCACTGGTGTGAATGTCTCTACCTAAACAATCAGGAACAGACTTCATGAAGATGGCCTGAGGGCCCGACGTCCTGTAGTGGGCCCTGTGCTCACTGCCCAGCACCGTAGAGCTCGACTGGCATTTGCTCAAGAACACCAGAATTGGCAAGTCCGCCACTGGCGCCCTGTACTTTTTACAGACGAGAGCAGGTTCACCCTGAGCACCTGTGATAGACGTGAAAGAGTCTGGAGAAGACAAGGAGAACGTTATGCTGCCTGCAACGTCGTTCAACATGACAGATTTGGTGGTGGGTCAGTGATGGTCTGGGGAGGCATATCCATGGAGGGATGCACAGACCTCTACTGCCTAGGAAATGGTGCTCTGACTGCCATAAGGTATCCAGATGAAATCATTGAAACCTTTGTCAGACCCTACGCTGATGCAGTAGGTCCTGGTTTTCTCCTAATGCACGACAATGCCCGGCCTCATGTGGCAAGAGTATACAGGCAGTACCTGGAGGATGAAGGAGTTGAAACAATTGAATGGCCTTCACGATCCCCTGACTTAAACCCAATAGAACATCTGTGGGACATTATGTTTCGGTCCATTAGGCGGCGCCAGGTTGCTCCTCAGACTGTACAAGAGCTCAGGGATGCCCTCACACAGATCTGGGAGGAAATGCCACAAGACACCATCCGTTGTCTCATTAGGAGCATGCCCCGACATTGTCAAGCATGTACACAAGCTCGTGGGGGCCACACAAGATACTGAAAAGCATTTTGAGTTGCAGAAATTAAGTTTTTGAAATAATGGACTAGCCTGCCACATCTTCATTTCACTCTGATTTTAGGGTGTCTACACAATTGAGCCCTCTGTAGGCTGAAAACTTTTATTTCCATTAAAAGACTTGGCATCCTTTTGTTCCTAAGACATTGCCCTGTCGTTATTTGTATAGATATCCAACTTCATATTGAGATCTGATGTATCTAATGTGTTTCTTTAAAGTGTTCCTTTAATTTTTGTGAGCAGTGTATTATGTTCATTGAAGAGAGTCTGTCCCCGCTCCCACGGAGATCGGAAGGATGCTACACTTCTGCTGTTGGAAAATTTCCCTTATTTTCAAATCCAGAACTTGACAGGTATGCTCAGAACAGACGAGCTATACCTGGTCAGCATTCTTTGTAATGTGTTCATCATGGCGGAGCCTCAGAGGAAACAAAGAAAACATTTATCTGATTAAGCTAAAAAAATTAAAAGAACGTCCGACCATTATAGGAGTCAAACAAGAGTCAACTTTGGGAGTTTTCTGAATCGCGAGAGCTCAGAAACATATTTCCTACATGTTTTAGATCATGAACACAGCTGATTTGTTTGATTTAGTGATCAAAAACACGACGGGGACGGAAAACGGCTCATTTTTAAAACAAACACTAGGGGGTGTTAAATAGAACAGACTATTGATCCCACAGTGGGGAAATTCACTCCTTAAGGCAGTACAGAATAGGAAAAAAATAATACAGGTAAATACACAAAGGCAGTAGGCCATATTGTGACCTTCAGCAATTAGAATAATGAATAAAAACAGAAAAAAGCAAGCCAAGCAAAGCAAGACAAAACTGCATGATGTCCCTTTAATACATAATCTAGAAAAAGTGTAATAATCATGACAGTAACGCACATTTTCATAACCTGTTTGAAAAAAAAACAAAAAAAAAGAAAGAAATAGTGGATTTGTTTCCTTTGATTGCACCTGAACATTAATATGACATCAAATCAGATGTGTTGTAAAGTCCTGATATTTACTTATATTTTTAAAAATGCTTGTTTTTCATTTAAGTCTAAATTATTTTTTTATTAAATGCAGATTATTGATTGGTACAGAAACTGAATAAACGCATGAATCACATGATGTTGTGGATTTTTTGTCTCCATCTTTTCGTCTGGCTGAGAGGTGTTCTTCCAGTTTGAGGGGTAACAGGATTACCTCCAGCTCACACACACGATACAACAATCACTCCTATCTGAGTCATGCAGGAGGATTAAAGTTTACCGTCAGGATTCCTTCATGAGTGCTGACTAAACCTGCACAGGAGAGGCTGTCTCACCTTGAGGTCGAAGCTGGACAGGCTGATTGTGTCATCCTCCTTTTCTTTCCGCTTCCTTTTCTACAACAACAGAACAAAACTGGTTATTATTATTATTACACACAACAGAGCTGCAACAACTTATCCTTAAAAGTCTCAGTGGCCACAAATCAAATAGAAACTGGAGGTCAGTAAAATCATTCAAATTCAGCAACAATAACTCACTAAGCTGAAGTCCCATGGAGTCCCTGGAGTCAGGAATGTGAAGGAGCTGCCTCTCTGCAGAGGAGGTCTAAAGAAAAATAACAAAACATTTTGGACATTTACAACTTTTTTCACCATCATGAAAATGCATCTTATTTCTAGTTCACAGGGCACTAATGATAGAATCAGCTTCTTGTGTTATTTTTCAAATCTGACTAATTTTAATTTGACTGAAGGACAGAAATCTTTAAACCATACAAGGAGCTGAACTGCTCTGTGCCTCTGGAAGGGGAAAAGTCAATTTTATTGACAAAACAAAGTGTCTCGACACGCCAAGTGCTGCCAAGGCCGGCTGCACTCGTTCACAAAAGCTTACACTTGTTTTATCCCACAGAGGGGTGAGTCCATTATCCATTTCTGATAAAATCTCAGACATTCAGATATCAGGTGTTTAGGTCAGCGTGCCAACTATTACTGACTAAATTCTACATTATTGCTCAGTTTAATTCTTATTACATAGACTGAATGAACTAGTTTCCCATTTGCCTTTCGGCAGCAGTACGGCTGGAAAAAAAAAATCAGTTCGAAATGTACAAAAAAAAAAAAAAAATCAGCTGACTGGAATCAATGGCTGTACACAAAATACAGCAAATATTCAGCATGATCAGCCAATCTGAAATTCAAAAATTGCAATTTTAGTTTAATGTTTTATTGTTTTCTTTGGTCTGTTAACATAATGATGCTAAACAGCAATATAAAGCTTTTTAAAAAACCATCATTTAATTTTCTATAAAAATTAACTGATCGTCTTTTAATCAACCCGTGTGTAATTTAGATGCTGTTATACATTTCTGGTGATAGCTTTTTATATTTTTCTTATATGTTACATTTTTTTTAAATTTGTTATATAATTCAAAGGTATATGGAATGTTGAGTTGGTATTTGATTACTCTAGACTTGCAGGATTTCATTGCAACATTGTAAACAAAGATCTTTTAAGTGTTTAGTGTTTAGATGGTAAGTTTAAAGTATCGTCTGTGCTAGTTTTTCAAAATAAAAATATTTGTCTTGTCTTTATCTGACCATAAAGAAAGTGAATCGTATGAATTACACTTTTTAACATAAATGATCTGAATATCATAGCAAGCAATAAGACTTTATAGGAATGTCTTTCTTAACACTCCTCCAGGAGATGTCATCTCAGAAATGTATGGTTTCCGAGGGACATTGAAAGCATCATTTGCAAGTTGAAAACAGCCTCGTCCTTCAAAATCGATAAAAAAGTTTATCTCCTAATGAAGTTGTTGTTTTCCTTATATTGAGACATAAAAAGCACTACCGAACAAAGATGACCCGTTTTCTTTCACATATACATACTTCTTTGAGTTGTTTCTCCGCAGACTGCGGGGAGAAGGCTCTCCAGCGCCGAGGATGACACTGGCAATGGAGGTTCTCGAAGAAAGCCTGCGAAGCTTCTGCTTCGCATTTTCCGTGGTTCTTCCGCCAAATTCCTCATTCTCTTCCATTTTATGGAACTCTTCACCTTATAATCCTTTATACAGAAATGTTATAATGTCCAAATTACATGAAAATTGAAGCGTAGTCGTCTTAAAACCGTCCTGATTTACACAGAAAGTAAAGGATTGATATCAACAATACAGCACGGCGGAAGTTTGAATAAGGCGGATTTTTAGAAATGAACCAATCAGGAGACAGCTTAGAGACCTGCTGACCAGACAACTAGAAGTGGGAGGAACCAGCTCTGAGTCACATGGTGTTAAAAAAAAAAAAAAAAAAAAAAAAAAAAAAAAAAAAAAAAAAAAAAATATATATATATATATATATATATATATATATATATATATATATATATATATAATATATATATACACACATACATATATTCATATATATGTATATATATATATTTATAAATATATATACATTTATATACATTAAATTAGAATATCATGACAAAGTTGATTTATTTCAGTAATTTCATTCAAAAAGTGAAACTTGTATATTAGATTCATTCATTACACACAGACTGATATATTTCAAATGTTTATTTCTTTTAATGTTGATGATTATAACTGACATGAAAATCCCAAATTCAGTATCTCAGAATATTAGAATATTGTGAAGAGGTTCTATATTGAAGACACCTGGTGCCACTCTCTAATCAGCTAATTAACTCAAAACACCTGCAAAAGCTTTTAAATGGTCTCTCAGTCTAGTTCTGTAGGCTACACAATCATGGGGAAGACTGCTGACTTGACAGTCATCCAAAAGATGACCACTGACACCTTGCACAAGGAGGGCAAGACACAAAAGGTCATGGCTAAAGAGGCTGGTTCTATGTCTAAGCACATTAATAGAGAGGTGAAGGGAAGGACAAGATGTGATAGAAAAGTGTACAAGCAACAGGGATAACCGCACCCTGGATTGTGAAACAAAACCCATTCATAAATGTGAGGGAGAATCACAGAGTGGACTGCAGCTAGAGTCAGTGCTTCAAGAACCACCACACACAGACGTATGCAAGACATGGGTTTCAGCTGTCGCTTTCCTTGTGTCAAGCCACTCTTGAACAAGAGAGTGTCAAAGTTTCCACAGTCAGTGATGGTTTGGGGTGCCATGTCATCTGCTGGTGTTGATCCATTGTGTTTTCTGAGGTCCAAGGTCAACGCAGCCTTCTACCAAGAAGTTTTAGAGCACTTCATGCTTCCTGCTGCTGACCAACTTTATGGAGATGCAGATTTCATTTTCCAGCAGGACTTGGCACCTGCACACAGTGCCAAAGCTACCAGTACCTGGTTTAAGGACCATGGTATCCCTGTTCTTGATTGGCCAGCAAACTCACCTGACTTTAACCCCATAGAAAATCTATGGGCTATTGTGAAGAGGAAGATGCAAGCTGAAGGACTGTGTCTGGCGTTTTCCAAATGTTCTGGAAAAAAAAAATTACTGAACCAAAATTCAGAAAACAAGAGCCAGAGAGCTGGATTTAAATATATGGAGTCCACCAAAAAGGTTTAATGTTGAGCACCCTGACTATCAAGCTCAAAGAAGAAAAGTAACGAGTTAAAAGTAAATCGTGTTGTGTTTTCCCTATTCTGTGATGCTGCTGCTATTTTTTTCTCACTCTGATTTATGGCGACTTCATTCCCCACCATAGTAACAAAAGCCTTTACATAGTAAAAGTGATTTTTTTTTCAAATAAACTAATAGTCTTTCAAACATTTTAATGCATCTGTTTTGTTTTTCCACCTATTCATCACTTTGAGTTACAAAACTTAGATACATGAAGAAATAAATGTGACAAATGAAAATAATAAGCAACTGAAAGAAAGGTGACACACAAAGTTACTGCTTTATATTCATTTTGATAATTAGTTTTATTTATTTAGTTTAGGAACAGCAAGATTCATCAAGAACAAAACTGCACATAATATTACAAAACCTTTTGCAATTTCTTTGTTCCATTGAATATTTAGATGAAAAAAGAAAACTTCATGCAATAGAGCAATGGGTAGACATTTCTGTTACATTTTCATTAAGCTGATTTTGTGAATCTTAAACATGATATAAATGTACTCATGAGATCGAAGTGGGAAAAAGGATGAAAGAAGACATGTATCAGGAAAAAAGTGTTATGGTGAATGTCATAATGCAGAACAGTCAAAATTAAAACATTGACAGTAACAAAAGTAAGAATGACCAAAAGAGCTGAAACATGTTCAGATGAATCTGATAAAACAAAATCAACTCAGACTGAAGCAGAAAGGTGTAGCATTCTCTACCTACCGTGATTTAAGGGTTAGGGTAGTCCACCTCCCAGAACACTGATTTCATATGGTGCTAGAGACTGGGTACAAACATCTACGCTACCAAATGAAATCAGTTTCTGAGTGCAGTTCTTTACACACCAAAACCTGCTGTCTGGTGCAAATAAAGAGCATAAAAAGGATGATCTGATAGTATGTGACGTGGACTTGTGACATGTGCAGCTCAGTGGATCAAGGTAAACAGATGGATCTGCTCTTCTCTTGAGTGATTCCACAAATGAACAGCAGGGGGCAGGCTGAGGTCTGAAACTTCCCCATATGGAATCCAAATCCAGTAGTCATCCTCCTCCTCCAGTGTTTTCACCTCATCTCATTAACTGCAGGACAGCTCAAAGCAACAGTGAGTCAGCCGGTCAGTGTTGAGTAAAGGAAGGTGAAGGATATGAGGTCACAGCTCCACTTCCTCATCAGAGCTAAAACTCCTCAATGTGAGGGAGCATCCTCTTTGGGAACATGGGACTGGGAAGATACACGATGAAAAGTGAGGCAATGTTATGCAACAATCAAAATAAAAACATATTCTCCCCATGCATGTGTTGGCTTTCTTCAGGTTTCTACCACATTCAAGTCATGTTCACAAATGTCACTCATTGGTTAGGGGGTAGAGTTATTGATTGGTTAGGGGGTGGAGTTATTGATTGGTTAGGGGGTGGGGCCACTGATTTCTCCATAGCGTTTCACCTTGTTGCCTTCAGCCTTTTCTGGGAATTCCAGCCAGATCCATCTCAAATGCTCAACATCACTACCATGTCCTCCATTGTTGTGTTGGGTACAGATCACGTTGTGCTACTTTGCCTGTTTCTGGGGGCTACCCTGCTATGACGAGCCCACCCACTTGAGCTGTTCCCAGTTGTAATGGAATCCCCTATCCGAGTCGAGGTGTGCTGACTGGGAACTAGTGAAAAAGGACCCTATTAGAGCTGGAGATAGACACCATCTCCTCGTGACCCTACTGAGAAAAAGGACTTCAGATAATGAACATTTAGCATACATCGGCCCAATTCCAATACTCACACTGTGCCTTACTGTCTTCTGTGAAGTGCACTTGGAGGAAGTGCACAGTAAGGCTTCGAGTGTGTAGTGCACAAGTGTGCAAATAATTGTCGAATTGGGACAGTGAGCATTTCGTCATCAACCCCCACATATGTTGGGATGCTGGTCGCTGTTTGTGGTACTTTGAAAGTTGTTAAAGATTTTTTTAAACAATTATTTTACAACATTTCAATTCATTGCTGTCCACATTAAATCTTAGTCTAACCATTCAGAGCATGAATAAATATCATTAATCGTCTTAAAATGAACTTTCACTTGAAAATACATATTGGTTAGAAAAGGCACTTGAGCCATTGCTCCGCCTTCTTCTCAAAATTTCCATGCAGCAATGGATTGTGGGTAATACTCTTGGCTGAAGAGATCGATGCAGACTTCTGCAAAAAGCAGATCAAGTGTGCAAAAGGGGCGTGGTCAACTTCTGCACTTTAGAATCGGGACACCCTATGCATTTGCACCCCTGGACAAGAATGCGCAATTGAAGGGTGCAAGTGCGAGTATTGGGACTGGGCCACCGATGTCCCATTTGTTTACATCGAGGGGGCGGGGCTTAAAACATGTTGTGCAACCAGCCACCAGATGTGCACCAGTTCTTTGTCTCTTCTGTCATGTTACAGTTCTATAATTACTTTTTCTTCTATACAAGTCCAACTCTAAACTCACACCCGACTAAAACACTGAGTGAAGACTTGTGATCAAATGAGTCATAAAAGTTATTTCTGGAGCGTTTAGTCATCGTTTATGATCACATGCATTCATCAACCATAGCATGGTGATGGCTCTGTTCTGGGATCAAAGCTATAGAAATATAGTAGTTGGATTGATTGTCCAGAAAAATTGACATGAACTGGGAATAATGATTTTCTCCATTTGTCAATCTGCCACTTATTATCCAGAATCTTTACTGTCATGACTGAGATCAGTAAAAGATTATTTATATAGCAGAATGAGGGTTTCAGGAAGTTAGCTCTGTAGCTTCTTACACCTGCGTCAGCATGGAACAGGATCAGGGTGTGTTTACCTGGAATATATGCATAATATGAGCACGATGGGGACACACACACGCACGCCCACACAATAAACATCAAGAATAATTCAGGTTATGCTAACAAACAAGCACACGTCTCTGACAGCTTCCACACAGATGGAATCGCCACATTTCTAATCACCAGATAGTGAATCTTCCTCCTGCTTCTCTCCGGGGAAGAATCAGTGATTTACTGCCTGCTGTCATCAGCACAGACTTGTTCGTGTAACTCATGACAAAAGCTGTGAAATGCTGAACATGAGCAAAATGCTTGTTAAGTTTAGAAAGTGGGATCAGATACATGAGAAAGGTCAGTAGCTCACCAAGTCAAAAAGAATAACAAATAATCACATTTTCTTACTTGGCTTTTTAAAATGAGCCGATCAAGGATTAAAAAAATGAAAGCAAATGTCTGAATGTGTGAAATCAGATGACTCAGTGTATTTCACAAATACATAGCGAAACTGAAAATATACCCTAAGTGATACTCAGAGATGTCTTTACAATAGAACAAAACAAAACAAAATCAGAGGTAAAGCACTAACCTGATACCAGTGGTCCACCCCCTCCTTCACCATGACGGAGAGCCGATCCTGAATGTGTGTGAACACATTAAGCAGCAGAGGAGATGTGAGACGGAGCTTCCACTGAGAGCTCAGCCCCTCATCTGATTCTCTGAGCTCTCTATGCAAACCTTTCAAGCACCGCTCCAATTCTTGTAACTGCGTGAGTCACCATGAACTCATGCAAACACACAGACACATAACACATTTACAGGCAGCGAGCTATGTGTTTGTATTCATTATATGAAGTGTTATGGAGGAAGACAGCAGTGAATGAGCTTCTGAGATGTGTTCCTGCAGGAAAAATACTCAGAAAGTACATCAGGTTTAGAGAAGAGAGCTCACACACACACACACACACACACACACACACACACACACCCTGAATGACAAAGCAAGCTCATTCCAACCAATACAAACAAGAACTATTACCATTAACATGCTTCATCTGTTCATTTAAGACAGCTTTAATTTTGTTCATATCGAACTTCGAGAAGCCTTCAAAATTATGGAGTGCCATTTGCATAATACATAAAAACTAACGGAGTTATACATCAAAAATGATTTTGACAGATTTAGATTTTAATTTTAGGAAATTAAAATAAAAATATGTAAAATCAAATTTAACTGAAATTAAATTTGAATATTTAGAATTAAATCTAAATATTTAAAATCACATTCAAAATGTTGAAATCTAGACACACGCGAGCTAAACCAAATATTTAGTTAATATTAAAATTCAGACCGCTGTAAAAAGTGAAGTAGCTCACCAAAACAAAAGCATGTTAGTGAAATAATTAGTGAGGTGAATTGAACACACTTCTATTTAAATTTCTACATGTAACTTTAAATTAAACTCTAAATATTTCTTTAAACATATTTTTATGCTTAAACATAATTTCTTGAATACACGAGGTAGAAATGAAACTTTTGCTGTTATGAGGACCTAAATGTGGAAAAGTAAAGAGCTAAAAATGACAGCTGTGTTGACATTTTACTTTATAATCAACGCACCATAAATAACCGCTTTCACAAAAACAATTATAAATCTGTAACTTTCTTCTTGAGACTAACCACACTAACTGGGAAATTCCCCAGCTGAAGGATGAAATTCTATCCATATGGAGGTGGCAGGTGAGGGATCACGACTCACAGAACAGGAATGTCACTCTGCATTCTTCTGCTGTGACAGGAAATGGAATAATTGTTCTGTGTTGAGCGAACCCAGCCTCTAACACCATAACACGTGCTTCATGTTCCCGCAGCCGTTCTTATACAATGAATCAGCTGACCGCACACTGACATGCTCCTTTTATCTGTCCAAGATGCTTGAGTCACTGCAACTTTTCACCCCGGCCCGGATGCTTCACAAATCTTCATCAGTAATAAACAAACATATTTTGGTGAAGCTGTATAAAATTCAGCTGCTCTTTTTCTGTCCTGAATCCTCCCACCTGTGTGAGACGCTACATCCACAAAATCACAAGGAATAAATAAACATTTTTGCGTTTTTTTCAGTTGAAACTCTTAGTTAAGATAAAGCGATCCCCAAAACAGCAACTAGAAACTTTTATCATGTTTAGATTGGACGACTGCAATTCCCTTTATGCCAGCTTGAGCCAGCCCTCACTGTCACGGCTGCAGCTGGAGCAAAATGCTGCTGCCAGAGTAATCTGTGGAGCCTGAAAATGGGAGCATGTTCCTCCACTCCTGGCTGCCTCGGACTGTCTACCAGTGAAACACAGCATTCTGCTCAAAATCCTGGTCTTTAAATCTCTGTCAGGATCAGTGTCACCATATTTAGCTTCACTTGTGACCTGCTACGTCCCTGCAAGAACTCTACACTCAGTTCAGAGTGACCTGTTAGTGGTTCCTCGGTTAAAAACACAAGACTAGGGGTGATCGTGCCTTTTCAGTCCTCGGCTCTGGAACCAAATTCCATCAGAGATAAGACAGTCCACGTCTCTCCACATTTTTAAAGCCAGACTAAAGCTTTATTTTAGATCACTTTGCTAGCTTTCTTAATGTTTTGAGTGTTTTTTTCTTATTGCTCTATGGTGTCATTGCTTTCAATTATTTTACCATAATGTTGCTTTTACATTGTTTAATGTGTCTGCATTATGTACATAGCACTTTGAAAATAAATAACTCATTTTAAAAAAGTCCCATCTTCATCTCCTACAAAGCTGCATCACCAACTAACAACTTTGAAGAAAAACTTAAACCATCTTACTTTGAGGAGCTTTCACTTCCCTTTCCTGCTTCTACGTTTGTTCTAAAACCAGCACACAGCTGTGAGCTACATTGAATCTGTTCCATGTAGAGCCAACATACATCCCAGCCAGCATGCATAGGCCCCATATGGATATATAAGAGCTAACTGTATGGGTGCCAACAGGGTTTATCCGTGGTTTCCATGGTGGCCCCATAGGAGTTTGCCACATATATTACATGGGTTATCATAGGGATCCAGATGGTTTGACTTATACATGGGCCTCTTAAAATCTATGTGGGCAAACCCCCTGTGGGGCATCCATGGAAACCGTGGACAAACCCTGTTGGCACCCAAACAGTTTTCCCTTATATATTGCCCTGTTCTGTTCTAGTTCTGCAGACTGCAGCCTTTGACACTGTAGACAATCACTTGCTACTGGATAGGCTCGGAGACAGGGTAGGCCTATCAGGAACTGCTCTGGAGTGGTTCTCCTCTTATCTGTCTGAACGTTCCTTCTCTGTGGCCGTCTTCAAGTTTCGGTCCTTCTCTACCTCCCTTGTCCACGGTGTTCCACAAGGTTCTGTGCTGGGGCCTCTACTGTTCCTTCTTTATCTGCTGCCTCTCCAGCACATCCTGAGCTCTTTTAAAGGAATCTCATACCATCTTTACGCAGATGACATTCAACTGTACATCTCCTTTAAGCCACATGAGATGTCTAAGCTGCAGCTGTTGCACAGCTGCTTAGACTATTAAAACCTGGATGGCTGGAAACCTTCTACAGCTGAATGAGGACAAAACTGAGATCCTCATCTGTGCCCCAGACAAGCTGGTTCCCAAAGTCAGAGACTCTTATGGTCGACGTACTTCTCACACCAAACCCTCTGTCAGGAATCTTGATGTGACCTTTGACCCAGCTCTCACTCTGGGTCAGGCCCGCCGCTGGCCAAAGTGTTAGACGGCGTGGGGCGTAACAGCCCTAAGCAGAATTTTATTGAGGCCCCCCCCCCAAAGATGTAATCATGCTATGACCGAGCTGTCTATGGGTCGGAACCTACGGTTGTCTTTCAAACCGTCTCAGCTAGCAATTGGACAGCGCTAGGACCAATCAGAGCAACGAGCAATGTGACATATTGATTGCTACGGAAATCAGTCAACGGGGCAGTCTGCCATACACTGTTGAAGACGAAGAAAAATACATCCTTTTTCAAAATAAGGGATTTTAGTGTCTATCACGTCTCAAAGAAAAGCTCACGTCTAAATTGTCCAAAGCTGATTGTTTCCAACAATCACCATTCCTGGGCCAATGCCATCGTTGTAGTTTTTCCTCTGTCACAGCTCTGATGCTAAGCCCGCCCCAACATCTCGCTACAAAGAAAGAGTGCTGAGATTGGCCACACTTAATATTGTTTGGGCCAGTGGTAGTCCAGCTGAGCCTGCAATGGAGCGTGGCTAGACCAACGTGCAGAGCAAAATCTTTTGGTACTCCTAGGTTTGTCTAGATTTCTGACAGTAGGGGTTTCCAGCAGAAATTACCCATTTAAGGTCAAAGGTCAGACATTGTCCTTCAGGACTTTCTGCTACAGAATCCATGCTTCCATCAATTACAGCAAGTGCTCCAGGTCCTGAAGCAGCAGAGCAGCCCCCAGACCATCACACTACCCACCACCATGTTTGACTGCTGGTATGAAGTTCTTGTTCTTTCTTCCAGAAAGTTCCACAATGTCTCATCAGTCCAGAAAACATTTCCCCAGAGGTTTTGGTGATGTAGAGCTTTAGATGTTGTTCTGGGCTCTTTTGTTCCTGAATTTCTTTAGAATAGGACATTGGGGTGTTGCTTTTTGAGATCTTTTAGCCTACCTAATGTTGTCAGACAGGTTCTATTGAAGTGATTTCTTAATTCTACAGGTCTGGTAAGTTATCAGGCCTGGGTGTGGCTGGTGAAAATAAACTCAGCTTTCCAAAAGCAGTTAATCACATTTAATTTGTGATTTAACAAGTTAACACACAATCAGGCAAGTTATGTTGTTTGTTTATTCTGTAATGGTTTTGGAGTTATAAAAAACAACTGATATGTCCCACAAAGATTATGAATAGACTGAAAATGAGCAATAAAGCGGAGCTGGTAGAAATGGGGAGATGAAATGTAAAAATCACTGCCAGGTTAGTAAAAAAGTCACAGAATATCATATCTATCTGAATTTAATCAAATCTCACCTGTAGATGCTCTGTGTTCAGCTGGATTGTAGCGGTATTATAACACCAGACGTCACACTCATCCTTGGGGAATGTGGGCAAAACAATCAGAGAAAACATACAGAAATAACAGAGTTATGTAATAGTCTTCTTTTATTCTGGAGGCTTCAGATCTGTCCTTGGCAACAGTCACTATAGCACCATCAACATGGACTAACCAGAAAAACAAGACTCAGTAGCTTCACAAAGCAATGAAATGTCATCATATAGTCAGACATGTTGGATCAATTTTTATCAGATTAGTGATCACATGACTTTTTAGCTTCATACCGTGCTCGTGTTTGGTTAAAACAAGAGAAAATCTCCCATGCTAGCAGCTAAAAGAGAAATTAATCGTTACCTTTCAGATGAATCATGAGGTTTGTAACGTTATCCAGCAATAAGCTGTGATGCAGATAAACAATACCCACCAGTAACCTCCATATGTGTAATGTGAAGCACTGTGACCTTTCTGAGAACTCTGACTAACCTTTTCTATGGAATTAGATGTCAAGCACACTCAGAATCATGCTTCAATAACACGTTGATTTAATTAGATTTACTCTTCTAAATACTTCCAGTTCTAAAGACTCGTGTCCTTGAGATAAAAGTCCAAAAAGTCTGAATTATTAACTAGTCACTGTCTGCAGAAGATTCAATTAATCCTGTTAACATTTTAAAGTTCTGTGAATTTAAACGTGAGACAATTTGCAACTTCTAAAAACAGAACAAACGAATGTTGTGACTATTAAATAAATCCAGGTAAATTTATTTGAAAGCAAACAAAAATATTATGTGCTGCAGTAAAACTGTTCTGTTTATAATTGTTTTCATTGCACATATGACATCAGAGTGTTGCTGAAGCTGTGCATGTATGTTTTTAATAATATCTTATTAAAGGGATATTCCACCCAAAATTGAAATTTTGTCTGTTGACATATGATTTTAAGGACTTTTTTACTCACAATGCTAGTTGGATCCATTCACTTACTGTGTTTTATGCTAAGCTAAAGCAAAAGGAGTACACCTGGGTCAGGAGAATGACTGGGTTGGTTAAAAATGTTTTTTTCCTCCAAGTATCTAACTCTGGCAAATATATCAGACAAATTTTTAATTTTGGGTGGAATATCCCTTTTCAATATCTCAAACTCTTTCCTGCAAATAAATAATTTTCTAATAAGCAGCTGATATTTGTCCTAATTTTACAACTGCAATGGTCAGTTCATAGCAAATAAATAATGAAACAAGTACAAAGTCTTACACTAAGACTTCTAACCTAAAAGTTCTAACCTACTGATGGGAAATCAAAGTTCAGATTCAGTTCAATAATTAATGTTGGGCTCAAAAACCAAAGGTCGAATCACGTCTGTCCACCACTTCCAGTTTGGGTGACCGTGACATCCGTTTAGTGCAGACCACAGCTACACTTCTGTTTTTTTAAGTTTTCCTTTTCAGTAACTGAGGCTGAAAGGGCATCCCGGTCCGACCAGGTTGCTGTGACATGAAGTAATAAAAACACTAAAATAAAATCCTTCAGATCAGCAGAACTGAATTAACAGATTCAAGTAAGTTGTGGCAGAACGACTATAAAAACAAATCAAATACTGAGAAGTGACAGAAACATGTGCCATTATTCTACATTTTTTCATTGCAGTTTGAAATTTTCCCCTTATTTAAGAGAATATCATTAATTTATTTCCTCTAATCTAATAGGAATATTCAGAATTGGGTTTAAACCAATAAAAAATGGTGGCCTAGTAGTACGAGTGTCCGCCCCGGGACTGGGAGATTGGGGTTTGAATCCCGGTCGGGTCATACCAAAGACTTTGAAAAATGGGACCCAATGCCTCCTCGCTTGACACTCAGCACTAAGGGGTTGGATTAGGGGGTTAAACCACAGACATATATACGTAGACACCTCGTGGACTGGCGCTGCCTATAGGAGCAGCAGTAGTGACCGGCCGCCATCTTAGTTGGGTCTCCATTCGCCCCCCAGTGCATTCATTTCTACTGAGGAAGGTGCTTACCCAGCTAAAAACACATTTTATCTAACTTTTTCCACAAAATCAGACACATGGTATGGCATGATAATTAAAATATAAACATAATTAAACAAAATAAATGACAATAAATTAAAATATAAAATCCCATCAGGTAGGCTAAAAAAGTCAGTAGTAATCCCACGTGATCTGTTTTCAATAGTACACCGGTTGTTGCAACCGTAGGGTGCACAAAAACGGGCATAGTTGCCTACCCTACATTGGCTTTGGAGAATGAGGAGACCCATCCAATATGGCGGCAACGCTGTTACGCTCTCCAGCGCCCAATGGGGCGTCTATGTATTCATGTCTATGGGTTAAACCACCAAATAGTTCCCGAACGCGGCCACAGCTGCAGCTCACCGCTCCCCACCATGGGGATGGGTCAAATGCGGAGATGTAATTTCACCAGTGTGTGATGATGACTTGGGACTTTAACTTTAAATATATCTTACACGCCTACTTTCCACTGGCACCTAATAATTGCTCCTACAGTTAATTTATTCTAACCAAGGTGCTTACCTATTGTAGATTCAGTCTTCCCAGGTGCAGGTCTGCAATTTTGTTTCTGGTGTCCTTTCACAGCTCTTTGGTCTTGGCCATAGAGGCGTTTGGAGTGTGGCTGTTTCAGGTTGTGGACAGGTGTATTTTATACTGATAACGAGTTCCAACAGGTGCCATTAATACAGGTAACGAGTGGAGGACAGAGGAGCCTCTTACAGAAGAAGTCACAGGTCTGTGAGAGCCACAAATATTACTTGTTTGTAGGAGACCAAATACTTATTTTCCACCATAGTTTACTAATAAAATCTTTAAAAATCAGACAATGTGAATTTCTGGATTTTTTTCCTGAATTTTGTCTCTCATAGTTGAGGTAGACCTATGATGAAAATTACAGGCCTCTCATCTTTTTAAGTGGGAGAACTTGCAGAACTGGTGGCTGACTAAATACTTTTTTGCCTCACTGTAGCCTATGTCTTGATTAAAGTAGATTAATGTCTGGTTTGTGTGGGGACCAGTGAGGTGGCCAGCAATTTTTGGTGGGCCCTTGGCCACCCACTGCATCTTTCTCCTCAGATGAGACAGAAAATAGTGTGGTCTGTCACATGAAACCCAAATTTGTGAGCTAACACAAAGAGTTATTGACTTCACTCCATCAAGTTTTTATTTTTTACTAAAGGTAACAAAAGATGGAGAACACTGGACACTATTCCTGTTGATATCTTGACAGAGAGACGGACACACCTGGTGTATTTCCATTCCAGTATCATGTTACAGTATATTTCCACTGTGCTGTAAAAGTCACTTATTTTGATGACTAATTTGTTAATTTACATAAATTTTACATCCTGAGTTTTGAATTGCTGCTCAGGTTAAGAATTTAGATATAGAACATGTAATAAATTTAAATTTAGCACAATTTGACTTTCACTTTAGGTTTTCCACAACTAGTGGTGCCCCCAAGTGGAGACCAGACTAAACCGTCACCTTCTGGAGTCGACCAGAACTATGTGAAAACATCAAATCCGATAAGACATACATAAAAAATGTAGTTTCACGTCCACAAATATTTTTATCATTATAATAACAAGCCTGACACACATCAATTCAGCACAAATTCTTGGGAATTTAATTACTAAAAATTATTTTAACCCTTTACGCCAAACAGAATGTTAATATTCTCTGCTTTTGTTTGATGTTTTGGTTTGACTTGAATTCTTCCCTCTCAGGGGCGTGTCCAGGGAGTGGCCTGGGGTAGCACATGCCACCCTTGGAATCTGATTGGCCACCCAAGGTGCCACCCCACTGAGTTCCATTGAAATTGACTTTATATTGTCCACCTACAGTAGGTGGCAGCATGTACATTTAACATTGGTTTCTAGCCCCAGGCCTACAGAACATTTCAATATTATCATTATTATTATTCTTTATAATTTTTTCATATTGACCTAAATATTATTTAGAGTCCCAGTCCCACACCACTCCACTTGATTGCAGCAATGAACCAAGAAAAAAAAAGCATAATCATAGGTGCCACCCCTGCATAAGCCCACCTAGGCCACCCCATTTTAAAAGGCCTGGACACGCCACTGTCCCCTATATGACTCATATAAAGCCGAGTTGAGTAAGTTAGGTGGGTTTGGAATGTGTTTATTTATATTTAGTGACACTCATGTTTAAAGGCCCAGAACCACTTTGTCTGAACACCACCCCCACCCCATCATGGTGCTGCCTCTACATGACAGCGGTTTTCTTCCTGCTTTCCTCAAAGATACGACCCTCAGAATTAATAGAAACATTTCCGTCAGCATAGAATATTATTTCTCTCGGCTTTAGAGAGCCTTGGTGCAAATCTGCTAATTTTAGGAGTTTTCATGTGTTTTTTCAGTGAGGCCAGGCTTGCCACTTCCACCATAAATCAGACCTCTGCAGTGCTGTTGATTTTGCAGGAAGTCTGAGGAGCTGAGTCACAGTGACCTTAAAGCTCTCAGCCTTTACAGCCTCGCAATGATGTCACAGTCGGTTTCACATCTCTGGAAACAACTTTTTATCATATTTATTTTAGAAAATTGTGATTATGAGAGTAAACAATGTAAAGCTGTCATTTTCTTGCAGTCAGCTGCTTCTCAGTTGACTGCTTTACACGCAGAATAAACACTAACAACATTTTTCCCTGTAAACGGCCTCATTTAGACTTTAGAATTTACCCTTATTACCTTAAAATAAGAACTCCTCCAAATATGTTCAAACTTTATTGCTGCATGGAACTTTTTTGTACATCTCAAACACTTTTGCATAGTTCTTTCATAAATATTCACTCTGTTGGCTTTGCATGATTTAAGGCACACATAAATATTAAAGTAATCTTTGATTTATACTTTCTTCTCATTGGTGTTTCTAAACTGCTTTGTGCTCGGCTAGCACACATGGTTTTACAGTGATTTATACTGAGTGTTTATTTTTCATTTAAAGTAAGTGGAACTATTTGGTGGTTTAACCCCCCTCAATCAAAAAACTATGATAATGTAACATTTGTAAACTAGAATTCACTTAAACTGCTCAGAGTTTCTGAGACAGCAGCTGTTTGAAGTTGCTATTTTAGCTCCACTTGTATTTGCAGGTAGGTCATCAAACTGGGATCAGTCGGAGGGCTATCGGCGACAGGTGAGATGTTCATCAACCTTCCATTTCAAAAGATCTGAAGTGTCCTTGTAAAGCTGAATCATGTTTGTGACACCATGGCTACAGGAAACGTCCACACAGACCTGGGGGGCAATGGCACATCTCAGAGACAGAAGATGGATGTGACTCCTGCTGGTTGTCTGATTCAAGTCCACGTTTGTTCATCATCATTTAAGTATTAACTTGGACCTTCTTGGCATTGTCGACACACTGCATGTAGGCCGAAGCGATTCTTGAGCAGGTTAAAGTCTTCCCCGGGTTTTCCTTGTAGCATTTTAAAATCTGGTCCTGCAAGTCTCTACATATGGGCTGAACGTTAAAACGCCTGAGGAAGAGAAAAGGAGGAGAAGAAAAACAAAATGCATCTTTAATTCTCATGCACTGTTATTTATGTCAGTCAGTATGGCTTTGTTTACATCAGCCAGAATAAAAATAATCAGGACTCACGCAAAACGCTTCTGAGTCTCTTCTTTGCCTTCCTGGAAGTTCTTAGCAGACACTTCATAAAACTCTGAACACTGTGAAGGAAAACACACAATAATAATAATAATAATGATAATAATAATAATGTGATGTTGAGTCTCAGTGCCCCTTAGTAAATAAAAATGGAAAAAAGGAAATTAGGATTTGTTTTGATTTATTTCTGTGCTTTAAAGCAGCAATCCGGAGTTTTCCCCTTTCAGGAATTATGTATGATTTTTCAGAAATCCATAAAAGTGATTGTATTACCATGTAGTGTGATATAATGTAAGTGATACGTCTTTTTTTTTTTTTACTAAGCACGCCCCCTGCCTCGTAAAATCCGTGCAATAGGAAACTGAGCGGCGACCAGAACTAACCAATAGCGTTAGACTACTGCTTACGTGCTTCAAATTTAAGGAAGCACCTCGGCTGATGCAGAGTTGATGAACTTTTCACGGATAAGTAAGTCTTTAAAATATAAATATATGAAAACACAACATGACATGAGAATAATAATTGTAAAACAACGTGGTTTAGCTCCGTTTGTCGGCTACTGAAGCACATTCATAAACAAGAAACGTGCAGACGCCATCTTAAATTACAGAGTCGACCTACTATTGGTGTGATACGCTTGTCAGCCACTAGATGGTGCCATCAGATAAAAGAAATACTCCGGAGAGCTACTTTAACGACTGTTTCACCTGAATAAGTCCATCTCTGTTCACATTAAAGTTAATAGAAATTTAAAGGAAAATATTAAAAGAATTGTGCAAAGAGACAGAATTTCTGGTGATATTAATTAAATTAAATTCAGTTTATTTATATAGCGCCAAATCATAACAAGAGTCGTCTCAAGGCATTTCACAAAGTAAACATTCCAATCCAGCATAGTTCATTAAGCCAATCATTAAAAAAGTTTCCTATATAAGGAACTAAGCAGATTGCATCGAGACACTGACTAGTGTCAGTGTCTCGATGCAATCCTCATACTAAGCAAGCATGTAGTGACAGTGGAGAGGACAACTCCCTTTTAACAGGAAGAAACCTCCAGAGGATCCTGGCTCAGTATGAGCAGCCATCCGCTACGACTCACTGGGGGTTGAGAAGACAGAGCAGGCACACGCACACCCAATAATAATAAATAAGCTGTTGTGTAATTAAGATTATCAATTATTTTAAAGGTGTAGATCACTGGAAAAACATTTTTAATGATTATTTCTGATTATAATCAGTCACTCTGAGTGTTTCATGCAGGCTGAACATGAAAATAGTCTCCTACACCTATCTCCTGCATCAGCTTCTGACAGAATATAGACGGTGAAACTCTAGGATTAGAAAATCCTGACAGATCTACATCACACTGTCGCTTAACATTCATGGACTCACCCATCTTGACTCACGACGGGGAAGGCTGTTGTTGGTTTAGCATCCAGGAAACAGCAGAGAACGTCTCAGCTAGTAGAAGCTAACCGTTAGCATTAGCAACTCCACCACACAGCAGAACTCCTTCAGGTTTGTGTTATTTGTGGAGCTAAAACATCAACGTTGCAGAGCAAACAGAGTCAGTGGTAGAGTTGTGTTGCTGTTAGCCAATCAGAGGAGAGATGTCCAAATATCAGGAATTAAGACTCCAAATCCTGTCATCTGAAGCTCAGCTCTGACATTTCTAGTACCTGAAACTGGTGCACTGGAGCTTTTTTTCCCCCAGAGTATGACTTGAGTAGAGACCACTGCAGATGAATTGATTAAACGAGTGTTCCACACTTTTAATAAACTGTGAGGTTCATATTGTCTAAAACCAGTAGTGCAGATGCATCTGCTGTAGTCTATCTAATGAACTTACCTTTGCTTGGAGCTTTGCTACATGCTCCTTGTAGAGAGCATCTCTCTTTTTCATCTCTTTCTCCTTCTCCTCCAGCTGGTGAGCCTGCAGGAACATTTAATGATACTTATATTAAACACACTCAAAATGATTCTGACTCATCTTTTAAGGAGAATCAAATCAGTAAAGAAGAATAATGTATAGTTTCTCCTGTCCTACCTTCAGCTCCATCCACTGGAACAGGATGGGAAAGAAAAAAGCAGAATAAGGAGAGGGAGGACTTTGTGTTTATGAGATCCGGACACAAACTGAAGCCACACATGTATTCTTTCTGCTTACATAAAGCTGGATCCTGAGCTTCTCATCCATTGCGATCATCTTCTCCTTTCTGATGGACTCCATCAGCTTCTCAGTGTGTGCTGCTTTCTCCTTCTCCAGTGTCTTCTTCACCTGCTCCTCCACCCAGGCCTGAGCTGCTGCCTGAGCCTCAGCTTCAGCCTGAGCCCTCACCTCCTCCAGCCTTCACAAGAACAAACCAAACATCTTTAAATCCACTGAAATAATAAAACATGGTCCAACAGTAGATCCTAAAAATCACAACCCACATTACGACATTTTAAACGTGTTCTTACTGCTGCTGCAGCTTCTGTCGGTTCTGGTTGATCTCTTCCTCCAAACTTCTCTGCATCTCTGCCCTGATCTTCTGTCTGAGGTCTTCCTCCAACATTTCAAGAGTAACGGTCGAGGCTGCAAATGAAACAATCAGTTTAATAAATTACATGGTTACAATGACACTGATGTGTCCTTAAGGACAAGCCACACCCACCTGCTGCAAGTGGCTCTGGAGTAACAACAGCTTCATCTTCATCAGCTGGAGCTAAACACTTGGTCATGATGGGCTCTTCATCAGCTGGAGATGGATCTTTTACAGGCCCGTCGGAGGGTACCACCGACAGCTTTTCACACTGACAGGATGGTGAAGCTAAAGAAAAGTGTGGAGCTGCACTGGGCTCCAGAGGACGTGGAGGCACCAGAGACATTTCTGATCCTGGAGGTAAAGCTGCAGCTTCAGGTGGAGCAGAATCAGCAGGGATGAGTGGCATTAGAGGTTCCACTGGTGGAGATGGTGAAGCAGCAGATGTAGGTGCCATGAGTTCACAGGGAGGTGATGGAGGTGACTCCACGGTTGGTGGGAGGACTACAGCTTCGGTGAATTCTTCCGACATCTGTGGCGTAGTCGAGGTTTCTGCTTCTACATGAGGTAGAGTGAAGGATTCAGATGGAGGAGGGATTTTTAACTGTACATCAGGAGGTGGAGGAGCAGACTCAGGCACTGCAGGTGGCTCAACCTGAGGAGAAGATGTGGACAAAGGTGGAGTAAAGACTGAAGGAGTTGTTTTGGACTCTGTGGGTGGAGGAGGCTCTGCAGACTCCAATGGAGCTGGAGGAAAGGAGTGAAACTTCACTGGAGGAGGAAGGGCAAGTTTCACAGGAGAAACAGCCTCTACTGATGGTGGTGGTGCCCCATGGGGTGGAGGAGGAGGAGGTGTGAGGAGCGGTGACAAGGGTTCAACAGGCGGAGCAGGAACTGGAGTGGTCGGTGTTGTTGGTGGTTCAGGTGTGAGGCGACGGCTGTTGAGCTTTGAGGAATGTTTCATCCGGTTGATGACTCTGTCTGACAGCTGGGTAAAGGACAAAGTAGAGTTAGTAACGCCCCCTGCTGGACATACTCAGTATCACATCTTTAAAAAAAGTATTCACGCATTTTTCTATGAAAACGTTAGGCTGCTACCCATGAAAAATATCACATTATAACGTGATCATTTTATTGTTCTGACAATATAATTTTCACGTTTGGATCAACAAATTCTTGCTTCTCTCCTGGCAGTGCTTTTTAATTTGTCATTACTACATGTGAAGCTCCTAGGCCATGGAAATGTACAATGCACTCCAGGGCAGCTGTGGCTACATTGCAGCTCATCACCACCAGCGTGTGAATGTGTGTGTGCCTGGTGAGTGACTGGTTGTGTTGTAAAGTGCCTTGGGGGGTTGTAGAACCCTAAAAGGTGCTTTATCATATCAAATACAGACCACGTAACATTTAATGAAGTATTTGTCATTTCATTTCAAAAGGGGCACATGGCACCCTGCACCCCCCAAACAAAAAATATATATACGTCCATGCAGTTTATGCCGATTTATTTAGCACGTATGAACGCTTGGCTTTCTTTAGCAGCTAAACAATTTCACTGGTTACTTTTAAGTGTATACTTTAATTCTCCACGTTTATTTAGTGCCCTCCACCGCTGATTTACAGCTGAATGATCAGATCTAATTTGTTGTTCATTTGTTTTAGTGTAAAATCTCCTCTAGACTGGAACAGACTGAGGAGCGTTTTCCTGTGAAGGGGAATCCTGCAGCTTCCGCTCACCCGGATGCCCTTCACAAAGGTAATCCCTCCGCCTTCATCCTCCTCAGAGAAGCGACTCGGAGAGTTTCCTCCCATCCCTCCGCGGCTGCAGACGCTCTAAACCCAGATCCTTCTTCTCTCTTATTATTATCAGCTTCTGATTTCCTCCACCAGTTCATGGCATCTCTGGCTGACTGGGACCAGCCGCTCCCACCTCCAGAGCCAACAAGAGCAGCTGCCATTGGATGGAGCTGAACTACTCCTCTGTGGATTGGTCCAGAACGCGTTAAACCCACCGAACCGAGAGAGGACAGCGTGTTCCGGAGGGACATGTGCACGCAACGTTCACGGTTCACAAAACAAAACAAGAGCGTGACATTTGATAAGGAGAGGTGGAGTGTGACGTTTTATTGTTGACAGAAATTGGTCCAACATCACCTGAGAGCTGCGATCTGTTTAAATATCCTAAACAAATATTCAGTTAAATGATCACAAACGTGGAAAATTCACCTGAAAATCGTCTAAAATAAATACTTAAACACAAAAAATGAAGACTAATAATTGCACCATCTGTGAATAAATGCTACTGAGGTTCAAGTGGTAAACCAAGATGGAGTCTGGAGAATTTTATGGTTCAAATTTAAGAAAACAAAACACTTTAAAGGGTTTCTGAGCCTGAATAGTTCAGATCCAGATAACAGACTCACTTCTGCTATATTTCCACACAGTTACACTACTCTATAACATCATTAGGTTGCATTGTGGGATTGAAAGAATACATGTTGTGCAAAAATGTACTCAAAACTACAAAAAGCTACAAGCTACAACCGATTCAGTAGCTTCAAACAGGGACACATCATTCTGGTCTTTTAATGAGATCTGTTGATAGTAAAAAAGTCTGACAGTTTAAACAGTTTGTGTGATCAAGTATGACCTCAACTGTATAAAAACCCACTGCAGTCCAAAAAGAGGCAGAATCTTTAATCCACCCGAGATCTCTGCTTCGTCACTCTGCCTTCTTCTCTTTGACCTGCGACCCCCGCAGAGCCACCTGCACGCTGCTCCACACCTCCGTGTACAGTAGAGTGCCCATGAAGACCACGGCCGTGCCCACCCAGTGCCAGGCGGTGAAGGGGTTTTGAAAGTAAATGATGGAGAAGATGAGGCTGAGGAACTTTCTGAGTGTCACCACCAGGGTGACGGTCAGGGACGTGCACTCTGTGGTCAGGATGAAAACCCCGCGGATGCACACATACCTGGAGAAATGGTTAAAGTCTGCAGCAAAACTTGATGATGACTCTGATAATAGCAGATGGATAGCAAAACAATGTGTTTTAGCTCTGTTGGCCAGCTAGAGGTGCACGTTTATGAACGTAGGGAGTAGAGGAGGTAGGGAGAAAGGCTTAAAGGTGCAATACATTTTTCTGCCTCTAGATGGGGCAGAAAAACTCTGGATTTCTGCTCGAGGCCTTGATCTATTTGCAGCATCACATCCCAGTTAGAATGAGTCTGAAGCACAAGTTGTAATTACAGATCATTTTAGACATCAAGAAAAAAATCAGTTAGGAACAGATTTTGGTATTAAAAGTATTTTAGTGCATAAATGAACAAACTGAGAAAGGATACTGTGTGATAACATTCATCAGCAGGTAGATCCACATTATCGGCATGGTCAGCCCAATCGTGGAGATTAGAACAGGAGCTGCAAAAAAGTGAAAATGAACATTTAATCTAACAAAATAGTGTTTTCTTTTTTGACAAATAAGCAGCAATTAGATTAGACTTGAACTCACTGCTCTGATGGAAGAGGATACAGTGGTTGTAGATGTCTGTGGAGAGAAGCAGGAAGCCGGGCAGGGGGAGGCAGTGCTGAAAAAACACAAACAGATATATTAAAAACTGCAGTAGTTTCATGTATGAAACAAATCCATGAAAACTAACAATTCCTTCCATTAAAAAAGATCTGTGGTATCTGAAGATTAAGGAAATGCTCACATTATAAAAGAGAGCCTCCTTGGAGTGTTTCCCGTACTTCTTGTAGAGCGTCTCTTGGAAGATGCCCATCCTCGCAGACATCAGCAGGGCAAAGGTCAACATAGCAATGCCTGAATGGACCAAACTGCATGAATAAAAGCCGTTTGCAAACTTTAGTCAGGTAAAAAGTGACAGCTCACCTATAAGCCAGCGCATAAATGCATAAAAGCCATGTTCTGATCCATCGCTGGACACGTCATGCTGAAACAAATCAGTGTGTTAAAACAGCTTTTTCATTACGCTGCAACACAAGAGAACACGTCCTGCAGAGCACTCACCACTTGTTTGGCAGACACGATGGTGCAGATGAAGATGCCAGCAGAAACAAAGGCTATAGACAGATATTTGCTGGCTGAATACCTGCAGTTAAAGAAGGAAAGATGCAATCAATCGGCATGGAGCTGTTTTACCACAGGTTAATGAGGAGGAAGCGATACCTCTTTTTTAGGATGATTATTCCCAGGATCATGTTGGCGATCAGCGATCCCTTTGGATAAGAGGAGACCACAGTTCAGCCACAGGAGTGAGAAAAACAATCGAATACAACAGGATAACAAACACTTACTGATCTGAAGATCATGTGTAACGGCATGGCAATGTTAAAATTCAGAGCATAGTTGTTGATCACGCTGACTGTGAAGAACATGGTCACCATGATAACATAGTTACTGAAGAAAAAAGAAATAAACAGATGCATTAACATCAGCTCTCCCTCTTCGCTGCTGCAGCAGCTTCAGGTGTGACCCTTCTCCTCTCACCTGATGGGGATTGATGGTTTCTTCCTCCCAAAGTTCGTCTCAAATATGAAACCTTCTATAGCGATGAAGACAAACTGTGCAAAGGTGACTATGTTGCCACATCCTGGAAACTCTCTGGAAGGTAAAAATCAGAGATGAGTCTTAAAAACAAAAAGGAGCTCAGCTAAGCAAACACCCATAAATATCAAGATCAGGTTAAAACCCATTAAGTGTCATCAGCACCAGACTGGACAGTTTATTTACTTGAGCTGAGAAACAATGTATACTTGTATGCTTTAGAGAAAAAACCATAATGGATTATATATACCGGTAGTAAACACACAGTCAGTATTTCACCGCACGCTCCTAAATACCTATAATAAACCATATCCGTTTAAAAGTGCTCTAAAGCAGTAATTAGCTGCGTTTATCAGTCAACTTGCCCCTAGTTTAAGTTTGAGTCACTGACCTCACCAGCAGCTCCAGAAACACCACATTACTACAGCATCCAACAAAAACCAGCAGCACTGCAAACGCTGTCCCCATGATGGCTCACAGCCGAAAATAAAACAGCGCTACTTCCTAAAATTACTAACCGAGAGACGCATTCTTAAAAGTGAACCGGGTTTATGTTTCAGCAGTAAGTCTTCTCAATGAACACGTCTGGTCTGTGAACCCGGACTTGCGTTTCCGGTTTTAGAGGCTCATG
Organism: Aphyosemion australe; assembly: GCA_006937985.1. NCBI lineage: Eukaryota > Metazoa > Chordata > Actinopteri > Cyprinodontiformes > Nothobranchiidae > Aphyosemion > Aphyosemion australe. Next base: position 1,659,916 of record SSNS01000061.1, read on the forward strand.
GTAGTTGTAGTTCTATTTGAGAAACCGGAAACTAGCTGGCTGGTTCGACGTTTTCCGCGATAAACAAGAAAAAAAGTGCTATTTTTTTCAATGTCTAAGAAACTATTAAATACAGCAAAATGCATAAAACTCCATCACCTAACCAGCAAACATTTACTGCGCAGTAAGCACTGTGGTTCAAACCTGTGTAAGCACGTCAATTGATATTGATAAATGTGAAGAGTGATCACTCTGACTAAATTTAGGTGCAACGCCAGCCCATTCAAGGGCGTATCCAGAGTTTCAAAGCTACCGAGGCCCACCATCTATTATACACATTGATTTGAATGTAGAAACAAACTGAATTCAAATTTAATAATTTATTTTAAACTAAAGTGACTTGTACTTGTGTTTTTAGTGCACTCATGAGTAAATCCACAGAGAGTGACATATCTGAAGCATCAGAGGAGCTCAAACTCATTCATGAAGATTCACTGAAATAATATAAAATACTGTATCAAATACTTATTTGCCCATCATTGCCTTCTGTCTCTGTCCACTTCTTTCCTTTTCTCTCACACTGTCACAGGTCTCACCTGAAAAGTCCACTTATCTTCCTAGGACAGTTTTTATGTCTGAATTCATTTTAGATTTCAGTGAAACATTTTTGTAATAGAACACAAATAAAAATATAATATATATATATATTATATAAATAGAACCAGTTTTATTAACACAAATTCTATTTTTCTAGGCTTTTGAATGCTTTTATTTGGCTTGCAGTATAATTATGTCTGCAAGACAAATTTTATGTGATATAAATTGCCTAAACGCCAGGTTAATCCTCCAGATTATATGAAAAGTCTGATTCATTTAAACTAAATGGGTCATCTCATTTTACAAGTTGTTTTTCACAATATTGCGTCTGCGCCAACCTGTTCAAAGCCTTGGCATAGTTGCTCTCATCCATTGCGCTGTGAGTGAAATCCAGCAATGGGACATAAAGATGTTTGGGATAACAGGTGACATCTGATTTGGGTGGCCATTTTGAACATAAAATACAGTTCAAACACAGACTATCTGCCATCATATGTCATTTGATATATCAGTATATTGATTCTTCTTCATCATGCCATGTCTGACTGTAAGAATGTTATTTTACTAGTCAGATTTTAATATATCAATAATAATTGTGATAGAACAAGGTTCTTGCAGGTTTCATTAAGTTAATTTAGGACATTTTCAAGACCTTTTAAGGTTATGAAATTTAAGATCAACATGACACATTGACACTTTCACTTTTATTAACATAGTAATCAAAGATCACGTTTATTATGTACAGATGTCCATTATCTCTGAAAAAGATGGAAAATATTTTTTGACAGTTTTTTTTCCATTGGCTAAAATAAAACAGAAATATTAATGGGATGTAAAACTATAAATAAAGTTATCCTAATTATTAGTCTACTAGATCATTTTCCCTACATCTAAAGATGACAACATTCAGTCAGAAAGTTGACAATCTTCAATGAGGTCATGTCCTTATCAAAATTAAACACGAAGCACCAACTCAACCCCAGGTAGGATGTAGACAATACCTTTAAAAACCACAAAACACTGAAGCCCTGAAATGATGTCATGGACGTGGCTTAATTCTCTTACCCTGATCTGGATACCCTGAGCTGAGCTGGCTTGCAAGCTACATAGTGGCTTGTGGGCCAGATACATCTACAATGTAAAATCTTCAAGGGTCCCTTTTGGTACTATTGTAGTTAAATTAGTTCTTTGTGTTCTGTGTGGATTCTCATATGTCTGTTTATATGTGTCTTTCAGCTAAATCTTTGTCCATAGAGGTCAGAAGCATAAGATTTTTGTCCTGTATGGACACTCATGTGACAGTTTATAGTTGTGTTATGACTAAATCTTTGTCCACAGAGCTAAAAGGCAAAAGGTTTCCTCCCAGTGTGGCCTTTAATGCTACAGTTTATATGAGTCTTTTGACCAAATCATTGTCAACAGAGGTCACAAGCAGAAGTCTTCTGTCCTGCGTGGACTTTCATGTGACGGTTTAAATGCGCCTTTCGGCTAAATTCTTTTTCACAGAGCTCACATGCAAAAGGTTTCTGTCCTGTGTGGACACTCATGTGACGGTTTAAATGTGCATTTTGACTAAATCTTTGTCCACAGAGCGCACAAGCAAAAGGCTTATGTCCTGTGTGGATGCTCATGTGAATGTTTAAAGTGTACTTATGACTAAATCTTTGTCCACAGAGCTCACAGGCAAAAGGTTTCTGTCCTGTGTGGATCCTCATGTGACTGTTTAAATTTGTCTTTTGACTAAATCTTTTTCCACAGAGCTGACAAGCAAAAGGCTTCTGTCCTGTATGGACTGTTATGTGACCATTTAAAGTTATCTTATGACTAAATCTTTGTCCACATATATCACAGGCAAACGGCTTCTGGCCTGTGTGGACTCTCATGTGACTGTTTAAATATGCCTTTACACTAAATTTTTGTCCACAAAGCTCACAAGCAAAATCCTTCTGTCCAGTGTGAACTGTCATGTGATTGTTTAAAGTTGTCTTATGACTAAATCTTTGTCCACAGAGCTCACAGGCAAAAGCCTTCTGTCCTGTATGGACCCTCATGTGAGTGTTCAAATGTGTCTTTTGGTTAAATCTTTGTCCACAGATCTCACAGGCAAAAGGCTTCTGACCTGTGTGGACTCTTGTATGAATGTTTAAATGTGTCTTTTGGTTAAATCTTTGTCCACAGAGCTGACAAGAAAAAGGTTTCTGTCCTGTGTGGACATTCATGTGTTTGTTTAAATATGCCTTTTGGCTAAATCTTTGTCCACAGAGCTCACAAGCAAAAGCCTTCTGTCCTGCGTGGACTGTCATGTGTTTGTTTAAATATGCCTTTTGACTAAATCTTTGTCCACAGAGCTCACAAGCAAAAGCCTTCTGTCCTGTGTGGACCCTTGTGTGAGTTTTCAAATGCGTCTTTTGGCTAAATCTTTGTCCACAGATCTCACAGGCAAAAGGCTTTTGCCCTGTGTGGACTCTTGTGTGACTATTTAAATAAGCTTTTTTACAAAATATTTTTCCACAGTCATCACAACTAAATTTTGGTTTTGTTTGGACCTTCCCGCTGGAGTCTACATTTTGCTTCACTCCAACAGGGTTCTTATGACCTAAACATCCCGAAGACCTTATTACTGAGTGACTTGTCACTTTCATGTGTTTCTGGAGAGACCCCTTGTGTAGAAATTGTTTACCACACTCAGGGCAGCTAAAGGGTTTATTGACAGTCTTAATATTTGTTTCAGATGACCTGCTCTCATTCCGGTCATTGTCTCTGTCTTCAGTTTCAGACCCATAGTCTGACAGGTCAGGGTCTAGATTCACATCAACCTCTTTATCATCTCCACTATCTTCAGTCTCTGACGAATTGCATGTCTGTTCATGAGGGTTCAGATCTGTGTTCGTGCTAGTTTCTGCTTCTCCACCGGTTTCTGCTGTCATCTGGTCATCTGAGCTGCTGGTTGGAACATCTCTGTTTTCTATTTTCTGGTGATGAAGCTGTGAGAACAGAGGTGTCTCTTCATCATCCTCACTCTTTATAGAAAATGTAGTGAATGGGAACATGGCGGCATCTGTCTCCTCCTCCAAAAGAAGCTGCTCTTTCTCCAGACTTGTCCAGAGTTCATCCTGTTCCTTCTTTATGTGGAAGTGTTCTGGATCCTGCTGGTCCACACCAGCACTCTGTTCTTCAGGAGCTTCTTCTTTAATCACCACCACCTGTTGAACAGCTTTAGGAAACACATGAGTTACCAACCGCTGTAACTTTATGTTCACAGACACAGTTGAACAGTAGTATTATTGCTTTAAGTTTGTGAGATCAGAACTGAATCAGAACAGAAGAAATAACTTTTGTATTGAGTGACATTTCTTATAAGGTGTATATAAAAAATGTAGGCTTACTAGAATTAATCTGACTTTTTTAACATGTTGAAAACCTGAAACATTCATTTAAAGTTTTTATTTCATACAGAATGCCATAAAATCTGAACAAAACTCCTGCTTTGGGATGTTCTGCACTAACAGCAAAGCTCCAGGCCAACAGAACATCATTTTACTCTGAGGGAGTGATATGTCACCATTCCTCGAGTCTAAATCCCACCCAAGTCCTTAGTGTTTGAGTCCCATTCAAGTTCAAGTCAAATGGGATCAGTCCAAGTCAAGTCACTAAGTCCAACAAGCCAAGTCTGAGTCCAAGTTCCAAAAAGAATCTCCCAGTCCAAGTCCAGAATCCAAATTCAACTACCACTTGTTATGTTTGCTCGCAGAAAATTAAGTGATATCAGAACCAGAATCAGGTTTATTCCCATGTAGGTGAGAGACTCACCTACTAGGAATTTGTTTCGGTGGCAAAGTGCAAACATACATACAAGTCAGGCAATATATAGATAGGATACATCAGAAATAATCAACACAGGGAACATGGCAAGAAAAACAATCAATCATAAGCAGCATAGTAATATAGATGACTGGTGCAGATGTATGTGGTTAAAATGGTTATTAGTTATTCAGGAGTTTTACTGCAGCGGTGGAAGAAGCTGTTTTTGTGGCTGGAGGTTATAGTCTGTAAGGACCTGAACCTCCTCCCTGATGGTAGAGTATCAAACAGTCCATGACCAGGGTGAGAGGGGTCAGCTGTTATCCGACCTGCGCGTCTCAGAACCCTGGAGGTGTACAGATCTTGTATTGATGGGAGGTTGCATATGATCATCTTATCTGCTGAGCACATGACACATTGCAGTCTTTGCTTGTCCATGGCAGTGGCTCCTGTGTACCACACAGTGATGGAGGAGGTGAGGTTGACTCAATGATGGCCGTATAAAACTGGACCATCATCATGGTTGGCATGCAGAGTTTTTTCTGTTGACACAGAAAGAAAATCCTTCGCTTGGCCTTCCTGATGAGGGAGCTGATGGACATCTCCCACTTCAGTTCATGGGTGATGTTGGTCCCAAGGAAGCAGAAGGGGTCCACCGTTTGGATGGTGGTGTCTCTCAGGGTTATGGGGGGCAGTGGAGCAGGCATTCTCCTGAAGTCCACAATCCTCTCCACTAGGGATGCACCGATACCAGAAAAAAGTTAACCGATACCAGTTGCCTGAAAGTGGCTTCACTGTGACTTGTCATTTCTGTTGTAGTTTTCTATATTGACCAATAGGGGGAGCTGTTTCAAACATTGTGAATGAAAGCAGAAACAGGCTCACACCTGACAATGCAGAGATGACTATTTTCATCAAAAAGAACCTGCTGTTCATGTTTCCCAAAAAAGCTTAGTTCAGAATCCACACTATTGCTGCTAATGCTGACTATAGTTTTTTATTTAAATGTGGACACTGCGATAGGTTCATAAATGTTATGTTCATGAAAGCTGGAGACAGTGCCAATTAGTTCATTTTGTTTGTAGAAAACTGTGCAATGATTTCACAGAAGATATTTATTTTTCATCTAATATGTTAGTTTTGTGATCTTTATTAATATATTTTATTTTTTTATCTAACTCACCGTCTTTTCCTGTTGAAAGCAGAGAAGAAAATAAAACCTGTATTCCAATTCATTGCACTTTTGTGTGTGGTACATATCGGTATCGGTAATCGGTATCGGCGAGTACTCAGATCCAAGTATCGGTATCGTATCGTTTGGAAAAAAGTGGTATCGTTGCATCCCTACTCTCCACTGTCTTCTGCGCGTTCAGATCCAGGTTGTTGTTGCTGCACCAGGACGCCAGACGTTCCACCTCCTTTCTGTATGCAGACTGTACGCACCCCACAAATTTTGAGAACCACTGGTGTAGAGGGAGAAGAGTAGGGGAGAGAGGATGCAGTCCTGGGGGGGATTCTGATGCCAATGGTCCAAGTATCTGAGACATTCCTTCCCTGCCTCACGTGCTGTCTCCTATCTGTCAGGAAGTCTGTGATCCACCGGCAGCTGTGATCGGGTATGTTCAGATGGGAATATTGCTATTAGCTGATGCTAATGTTAGCTTGTCATCTTAAGTCAGATTACTGGACATACTTAATAACCACAACATCCCAAAGTTCACAGGTGACATGTAGATTATTTATTATTTTCAAATTTATTTTAAGCATGTGTTTTGCCACGTGTGTTAGCTTGTGGTATTCTATTGTTCTGCATATTGTACATCTGGAATCTATGTACCCATGATCCCCATGGCTATATGGTGCCCTATACTACTCACGCTAAAGTCATTGCACTTGGGGACAATAGGGTGATCCAAAACCCCCAGAGAAGTTGCTAGAACAATGGCACATGTGGGAAGCGGCGCTTGAACACCTTGCTAATTTAACTCTGAGCAGGTGCTACACTAGTTCTGAGATGGTTCAGTCCAACAGTGTGATTTGTTTAATAAGCTGAGAGATATTGAAAGACCCCCCCACCCCCACCCC
>SSNS01000061.1:1666426-1821433 GCA_006937985.1 Aphyosemion australe
CCCCCCCCCCCCCCCCCCACACACACACACACACACACACACACACACACACACACACACACACACACACACACACACACACACACACACACAGAGTTGTGGAGCAGTACCTGTATTCATGCTGTTCATATCCATATGGAACAGACATATGGTTCAGGTGAAGTGCACACGGTAAATCAGTCACCGCTGATCAGCGATCCTGAAGTGGTAGCACTCTTTATTTAGCCGTGTTATGCTAGCAACTGCAATAGAAACAAAGCAGGAAAGCTGATTAAGAATGATGCTTCAGAATAAAATGAGATTAAAGATTAAATGCAGAGAACAAGCAACTGCTGCCATTATATCATAAATCTAGACTTGCTTTGAAACATGCTATAGATATTATTTGAGTATATATTGGTTTATCTAGGAGTCATTGTCCCCACACCAGAACTTCCATATTAGATGATATTATTTAGTTCTGTTTTACTTTATTCTTCCATAAAGTTCCGCTGGAGCAGTTCGCAGCTGGGATGAGAATCAGCTCCTCTAAATCTGAGACCATGGTCTTGAGTCAGAAAAGTGTAAAACGCCTTCTCCAGGTCAGGGACGAGGTCCTGCCCCAAGTGGAGGAGTTTAAGTATCTCGGGGTCTTGTTCACAAGGGAGGGAAGGGTGGAGCGTGAGATCGATAGGCGGATTGGTGCTGCGTCTGCAGCTCAGTCATCCGGGAGGGGCTCAGAGTAGATCTGCTGCTCCTCCACATCGAGAGGAGCCACTTGAGGTGGCTCGGGCATCTGATTAGGATGCCTCCTGGACGCCTCCCTGGTGAGGTTTTCCGGGCACGTCCAACAGGGAGGAGACCCAAAGGAAGACCAAGGACACGCTGGAGGGATAGACCTTTTTCACGCTTCCAGGGTTTTTAACCGGAAATACGTCAGTGCAGCAGAAAATAAGAATTATTGCAGCATTACTTATGGGGATCAGTCTGTTTTTCTCATGCTCTGAAGCAGCCCTATCTCCATTTCCATTCGTTTCCAACATCTACCGATGTAAGACAAAACTGTCTAAGGGCGATCACGCGTGAGGAGGGGCTCAATTTTGTTAATTAAAGGGGAAATACTTACGTCTGCAGCAGACACTTCACGGCTATGTTTACGTGCTGGGGCTAAGTGTTAGCCGTCTTAACTCGGATGCGGTACCATGTCTATTCTCCTGGAATAACTTCACCCCAGGAGTCTACATGTTCGGTAACACAAACGATAGTTTGTGCAGCACAGGAATTGGAGAGCCAGGAGCTAGAAAAGGTAAAGTAGGCGACAAGGCTGGACCATGATGATGCTACGTTAGCCCCCGCAGGCAAGTTCTCCAAAGCTAACTCTGCTATAATGTAAGTTCTTTAATGTGTTCATGACAAGTAAATGATGCTGAACTCATAGTTTAGAGCTGCCACCCATGCACAATAAAATTAACGCAATGCTACGTTAACAATTTATTGTTCAAACAATATAAATTTCACGTTCATAGACGTTTATCACAGTTGTACAATATAATTATCATACATTTTATATTCTATATTATGCATGTGTATGTTGTTAGAACGATATATTATATTGTTTCAAAGTGAAATTGTTATTCTAAGAACGTGAAAATTATATTGTTAGAACAATAAGATTATCATGTTGTAGGGCTGTCAACTTTAGTCGTTTAGTCCATTGTTTCTCAAATGGGGGTACGCGTACCCCTGGGGGTACGTGAAGGCACTCCAGGGGATAAGTGAGAAAATATACTTATGTTTAAAAAATAGCATCCATGCAAAAATGAACACTTGAATCACTAAATTTTAGTGATGATAAATATTTTCAATACATTTAGTTGTGGATTATTAACATTTAAAATGTTCGAAATAGTTATTTATTTATGTATTTTTTCAAATGTTTGAATTTTTTACATTTTTATCAGTTCCAAAGTTTAAAAAATCAGTCTCTGATGGCACATTGCTCTGTTTTATGTCTTTCTTTACAACCAAAAATGCTTTGCGCTGGATAGGGGGTACTTGACTGAAAAAATATTTCACAGGGGGTACATCACTGAAAACAGGTTGGGAACCACTGGTTTAGTCGACTAATCGGTTGACATTTATTCCTTTATAAGCAATTATATATTACTGTTCTAAATATAAATAGCCTTTGTTTTATCCACAACTTTAAATGCTTAAATTTAGGCTTTTTTTTAACAACAGTTTAACGCATCACATGGAACATTCCAGAACTGCACGTGTGGCTGGCTGCGCAACGCATGGATGGCTGCTGCGCTGCTTCTCGCTGAGCAAGGAATATGTAGTTTTGTTGTATTCATTCAGTTAGAACGCTACTTGTTTTGGGTGTAGTCGACAAGATGTCCAAGAAATCCAAATCTTTTGTCTGGCTGCATTTTACTAAAAAAGACGACAAGACGGTGGAGTGCAAGCTATGCGGCTTAAAGCTAACTTACCATAGCTCAACAACCAATATGGCTTATCACCTAAAAGCGGTAAGCAAGATATACATGTGTCAGAGAGTTTGCTATGTCTTATGTCTTAAAGTTTATATATTTTATTGGTTATGTACTAGGCGCATCCCCAGGCCATGCCACAGGCGTCAGGAAGCAACCAGATGCAACTGGAGTTTGTCCATCCTCTGTCAGCAAAGCGAAAGTTGAGCCAAGATATACTGTGCCAGCACGGGAGACTGTCATGCGTGCGCTACGTTCGCAGTTTGATGGACTTAAATTAAACATAAACCAGTTACTCCAATCATCCGAGGCTGTAGCCTCACAACTGATTTGTGGTCTTCGCTTAGAATGGAGGCATACATGACAGTTACAGCCCATTTTATTGACGCGGACTGGAAAATGAATAGCACTGTGTTAGAAAAAAAACAGATGGATGAAGCGCACACTGGAGAAAATGTCGCCGTGCGACTCACTCAAGTTGCGGACGCTTGCCACATTCCACCAGAGAAGCGGGTGTCAGTGGTAACAGACAACGCCACCAACATGGTTCTCTCAGTGGAATTACTGAAGGAATCCGGTCAGTGGCCAGACGTGAAGTTGGTCAGGTGTGCAGGCCACACCCTGCAGCTGTGCGTAAATGCTGCCTTAAAAGAAGACCCGGTGTCGCGCACGGTGGCTGCAGCGTGCCGTCTTGTTGCGCACTTTAAAAAGGGACACAAAGCAAAAACGGGTCTCAAAGAGAAACAGGTGCAGCAAAAAGCTCCTGAGCATTAAGTCATCCAGGATGTGGCCACCCGGTGGAACTCCACCTGCTTTATGTTGGAGCGACTGTTGGAACAGCGCTGGCCCATCACCCCGTTTTATTGGACCCCAATTACACCAAGAGGAGTGACAGCAGCACGTTGGACATGACAACAGAGCAGTGGAATATGGCTGAAGACATCACAGACGTTCTTAAGCCCTTTATTACACTGACCGAGCTGTTGTCGGAGGAGACTAACACATCCCTGTCTGCGGCCTTCCCAATGCTCGAGAATCTAAAAAAATGTCATCTTATGGTCACAGATAACGATAGTCCAACAAAGAAGAGGATGAAACTTAAGCTTGTGCAGGAAATAGATAGGCGATGGAAACTCAACGACCGAGTTGTGATGACAAGCAGCCTGTACACTTTAACTGCAGTACTGGACCCGCGCTTCAAACAGCTACCTTTTCTTAATAATGAGAAATGGGATGAGGCCTATTCTGAAGTAGCACAACTTGCACAGAGGATAAGCCTCTCAGGAGACAGCACAGAGAAGACAGGTGATGATGAGAACCCGTTGGCAAAAAACACAGAAAACGGCAAAAGAGGAGATAGCAATGCTTCTTTGCGGACATGATGCAGAGGGTGACCCTGATGAGCCAAGCGCACAAAGATCCTCTTGCAACGAAATTAAAGATTATCTTCAGGACAGAAGTAAAGTGGACACTGTTGCTGGGCCACTTGTGTGGTGGAAAAATAATGAGGACAGATATCCACGATTTGCTCAGGCAGCCAAACGCCTGCTCTGCATCCCTGCAACCTCCACTCCTGCAGAGCGCATATTTTCCAAAGCAGGATTTATTGTTAATAAGTCGAGGAGCTGTCTTTTGCCCAAGAATGTGGACATGTTAGTGTTTTTGGCCCACAACATAAAAAAGGCGAACTAGATTTTCAGACCTGTAAGTATCCTGAACGGCTTTAAATAGATCTGGAAGTATCCTGAACATCTTTATTATGCTGATTCAATAGATGTGATTTTTGTTTTGTTTGAAAATAGCCTAAGTAATATAACAAAACGAAAATAAACCCATAGGCTTCCCTACTATATAGCCTATAATTATTAGATTGTTTTTTGGCTATTTGTTTTTTTTTTGTGTTTGTTTCAAAACCCCTATATCGGCTGGGCAAAAGTTACCCCGCTTTGCAAGTTAAGAATAATATACAGCCTGTATAAACGAGCGCTTTAGATTTTTTTTTATTTGACAGTTTTAGCAGTTATAGTTTTTGTACCGTGTGGTGTGGTCAGGTGCGCGATTGCGATTGCCACCTAGGACAGCGCTCCTCACTTTGCGCATAAAAAAAAATCACTTAATTTTAAAATATTTGCATTAATATTATAGTTTTATTTATCTATTTTGGATGTTTTTTCGTTGTTGTTTTATAAATGCATGGCAATTGTTTAATAAATGTTCAATCAAAATGCAAAACGCATTGTGTTTTTTTTTCTTTTCAGTCGACTAATCGTTGCGCAGCACTGGACTTTGGTCGACTAAGCATTTCTTTGGTTGATTACAGCCCTATCATGTTGTAATGTAATATCGCTGTAATTTATTTATTTTTCATGGGTAGCAGCTCTGCATTCCAGTATTATATTGCTGTGTGTTCTGTGGTCTTCTGCGACCTATTTAGAATTTTATATTGGGCAAATGTAAAAGGTGCAGACACAATCCATGCTGACTGAAATCTGACCTAGTCAGGAAGGAGTTTTCCCAACGATGGCGCACTTCTGGTTTTTGTGAAAAAGGTCTATTATGTCACTTAGATGGCCAGTGAACGCCTTGGGATTCCCCCAGAGGAGCTGGCCCACGTTAGCCTAGTGAACTAGACCAAATTCTTGCTTTGCAAAGTTTGGTCTATCCATGTTATTTTTGAGTAGCCTCATGGAGAAACGCTGATGCTAGCAACATCCGGTGAGATACCGGAAGTAGCACATACTCATTGGTTTACATTGTGAGGTTTTGTTGCTAGTAGCAGTTTATTTGAACATTTGAAGAGGATTTTAAAAAATATTTACCCCCGAAAAATGTAGTCACGCGGCTTGGGAAGATGTTGCGCTGTTCGCGCTTGTACTAACAACCAGAGAAAATGTAATTTGTAGCTACAAGAGCGATGTTTAGAACATGCACCTCCAGAGTGAGAGAGCGTGCAGCTGCGAGCGTCTCACTGCCTCTCCAGAGATGAGGAACCCAGAAGGATGTGAATGAAAAATCTTAACTTGAAACCACCACAAACTTTATTTGTGCGTTCCTTTCAATTTATTGTGAAAACCCCAGAGAGGAACACCCGCATCCTACTTTGTAGTTGGATATGACAAACCTCCGGAGAAGAGATGCCGAGTAGTAAAGAGATCTGACAGCAGTCTCACAACAACAGGAATTATTTCATGTGTACAATTTTCTGAATAGTTATAATTTAACGTGCGTTTAGACTGCTGTTTTTAACCTAAAAGTGCCATCCTGCTGTTTGTATTTCACCTGATGTAGAAACTAAAACCCAGGCTTGGTGATGAGGGATTTAAGGCTCTGACTCGGCTCTACGTCTGCTTTTACGTAAATAAGATTGTGTCCCAACTCTTTCAACAAAACACAACCAACATTATTACGATGTAGGTACTGATAAGCCTCAGAGCTTTTAAGATTGTTTATTGCCTCACTGTCAGACGCAACTGAGTTCAGAAAGTAGCTAAAATGCTACTGTACGTTAGCTTTGGCCAGACTTTAAGACCGTCCCCCCCACCTCTCTGCTTCAGTAGGCAGAAGGAGCGTAACGGTGTCCCGTTTGAGCTGTGACAGCTGGTGTTCATGCATGTTTTCAGTCTCTAAAAGCCCAGAAAAAGAGGATTAGCATGAAGGAATCGCTTCGTCTCAACGTAAACAAATGCGGACCGGAAGTTGCTTGCATCTTTCGCGCAAAGCATCACGGGCCGTGAGAATAACGTGGATAGGCACGCTTCATTGGAACCCTCGCAGCCTGATCCGCTGCTGTGGCTGTCCAATCACAGCTTGCTATAGTTTTGGTTGGGCCAATCACAGCGCTCTGTATTGTGGGCCAATCACAGAGCGGGAGTAGCCGATGACGTCAGCGCTGCGGCCGCGAACCCAAGCAACATGGCGGCAACGCAGGAACCACGTTCGTTTGAAGCGGCGCCGGCTTTGTCATCAACATTGGATTATTTAGACTCCAACGTGCGTAAGTCTGTCGGATATACTTAGCGGCTTCTTATTTTTATCAAACAAAGTAGTACAATGTCCCAGTACACCTGATATTCACATGTTTTTCATACAAAAATGACAGAAATCATTGCTGCCTCCCGCTTTTCCGTCGCTGTGATTACGTCACGTTGTTCGTTACTCTGATTGGCCCTAGCGCTATCCAATTGCATGCAGACAGTTTGAAAGACAACCGTAGATCCCGCCTCACGACTGAGAGCCGTCAATGGTTCGTGGCCAGACTATATATTCACATATATAGGATGGCTTGCCAGGCTAGGCCCAAGTGGCTGGAGAGAGGGAAGTCTGGACCTCCCTCCTTAAGCTGCTGCCCCCGCGACCCGACTCCGGATAAGCAGAAGAAATGGATGGATGGATGGCCGTTGGAGACGGCTTATGATAGAGAAATGAACATTCATTTCCCAGGCAACAGCCAGTTTCCTTAAAAGATTTGACATTTTTGGCATTGTGCTGTGTGAATAAACAGCACATTTCAGAGTGGCTCGTTATTGTAGCCAGTCAAAGGCACACCTGTGCAAAATTCATGCTAACTGGCACCTTGGGGTGCCACTCCTGAGGTGGGATGGGTTATCTTGGCAAAAGAAAAGTGCTCACTAACACAGATTTAGATAGATTTGTGAACTATATAATGAGTCTTTTGTGTAGAAATGGTAAATAGTCTGTATTTGTATAGCACCTTCTAGGGTTCTATAACCCCCCAAGGCGCTTTACAACACAGTCAGTCATCCACCCATTCACACACATTTTCACATTCAGTTTCTATTTTTGTTCAGTGTGTGAGTATATTATATATATATATATATATATATATATATATATATATATATATATATATATATATATATATATATATATATATATATATAGTGGCTGCCCTGCCCGCTGCCAGGTTGGGGTTAATTTATTCATGTTTTCTGGTGTTCTGTTGGTTAGTTTTGTGTTAGTGTTGGTTATTTTTAGTTAATGTTCAGTGTTCATTTTATGTTGTTTTGTCCGGTGCCCGTTTGGCACCGTGAGTTATGTTTGTCTGTCGGGGGGTTAAGAGGGGCTGCTCGACAGCAAAATAAAAGTTCTGTGTTTGCTACTTGGCGACTCGTTTTTGCCGCTGCACCACACACCCACTAGATGGCGTCTGACAGGGGCGTTGCAAGCTACTCAAAAGTGTGGGGGATGTTGACACTTTTCACACACACACACACACACACACACACACACACACACACACACACACACACACACACACACACACACACACTTGTATTTACACACCCTGTCCGATTTTACCAGTGTGCATTACCCTGAACNGGTTTTTCCCTTAATTTCCTGCCATAGCGCTTTTACTTGTTCTCTTTGATTGTCCTTTTAACATGTATCTTATGCTTTGTTTTTTATGCTTCGCCTTTTTATGCTTTTAACTAATTCCTCAGTTTTTTGCTATATGTCTGTTGTGTTTGAGCCTTTGGCTTTTTATGTACAGCACTTTGGTTAGCTGCCATGCTATTTTTAAACTGTGCTTTATAAATAAATTGGTATGGTATGGTAAGATAGATAGAAAACAGCAGGGGGCCTGACACAGACTTCATCTATTCTAAAGGTGCTCCAGTCAACCCAAACCACTGGTCCAAGCGATCCAGCAAGTCTTGGGGATCAGCAGTATCAAAGAGCACTTTTAGGTCCAACAGTAGGAGAACTAACGGGTCTCCGGCATTTGTGGCTAGGAATCCATCTGTCAAAATGATTATAGAGTGGTCTCTGTACAATGCCTCACCCTAAAACCAGAAGTTCTCAAACATCATGAACATTTAAACAATGAAGAGGGATCCAGCCCTGGCTTTTTATCTGATGTTGAGCTACTGCATGTTGGGACAACACTGAGGAACAGACTGCTATTAATAATTGTCAGGACAACCAGAGCTAGTACAGAAAATTATTTCTTGAAGAGCCAAGCTGGTATCACATAAGCCCCTTTTATAAAACAATGGTGGCAATTTGCCGCAACGCCGAGACAGCATCTGGGAGCATAAGGTCGTTTATAAGAGCTCAGACCGTGGCGGTAATGTGGCGCAGTCGTGTCCTTTTTATAAAAGATTATGCAATGGCGGTATAAAGGAGGTATGGGGGCGGTCTCTGCACCGTGTATCTTGGACATAACTTGCTTTTTATTGCGCCGCGCTCCTTAAGTTTTTTTCACAAGCAACTACAGTGCTCTGCATCGCTCCAGTTTATCATCTCAGCTGATTCTGTTTACAAAACAAAACTTATGCCCGTGTTTACTTTCATTTTCAATATAGTTCCCGGCTGGAGCTCGGCATTAATTCTCTCTTGATTTATTTGAAAGGGACAAGCATGCACATTTGACCTGTAACACACTATCACATTTATAGCCAAAGCTAATTTACAATGTCCATCCCTAGACAAGTTCCATAAAACAAGAATACTACATAAAAACACTATTAAGTTAAAACATGTACATCAACAATAAAAACAGTGCATAGCCATAAAAACAATTTCTAAAAATGACTGCAGACCTGGTCTGCTTTCAAAACCTGCTTCAGTTTACTTTTAAACAAAGCTAGTTGTTTTTCCTGTTTTAACTCAGTGGTCAATGAGTTCCACAGTTTAGCACCCTGAACAAATAAGCAGACTGGCCAAATGATGTTTTCCTACTCGGCACTACTAAGTTTCCATGTAAGGCTCCCCGTGTAATGGAGCCTGCTCCTCTAAGCGGCCTTACTAGCTGTGCTAAAACCTCAGGTGCAAGGTGATGGTAACATTTAAAAATCATCTGCAATTGTCTAAATCGAAAAAAAATTTCAAAACTTAAAAAATTTAACCCCTTCAGTACTTCGCAACGATGTGTTGTCACCAGGGGCGTTGCAAGCTACTCAAAAGTGTGGGGGATGTTGACACTTTTCACACACACACACACACACACACACACACACACACACACACACACACACACACACACACACACACACACACACACACTTGTATTTACACACCCTGTCCGATTTTACCAGTGTGCATTACCCTGAACTTATTTGGAATGCAATCTTTAAATTTGATAATTTTTTCTCATTCATTTGGCTATTTTTTTTTTGGTTTTGTTTATTTTTGTTGTTGCTCTTTTTTATATATGAAGCTGAAGTTGGTTCCCCGTTTTAGTTTCTAATTCAGAAAGATTAATTCCCACAAATTTTTCCACCCCCAGTATCTTTAACCTGCTGTAATTATAAAATGTAAAATGTTTTATTTCATGGGTGACCAATCAGAACTCTTGAAATAAGTATACTGTTTATAAACATCAAGCCATAGAGTTGAAAAACATGTTACTAATATGATAATCCAAACTCACAACAACAAAAAGAAGAAAGTGACCTTCTATGAACTAAAGGTTTCACAAATTACCACCTGGAATTTATGGATTCTGCTGTTAATGTAGAATAATCTAATCCAGGTCTGAAGAGTCTAGGTGTTAAGCAGAAGCAGCTGGGTTAGGGTTAAATTCAGACTTCAGCATCGACCCTGTTATGACCAGAAATCCATCAGACAAGCAGATTAGGATTTGTTTTGCTCTCAGTGGAAAATGATCCAATTAAATTAATGTAAATACTACAACAACTAATTTTATAATACTATTGATAGCATGGACTGAAAGGCTGTGAACCAGAGACAACAGTACAGAAGTGAAGGTTTGTGCATTTAACAAAACAGTTAATAAATAATCAGGGCTGCTATATTCTCCAGTCATCCAGACAGAATCATCGTGTCTTCTGTCTCATGATCAGCAGCAGCTGGGATGTTTATGCTCACAAAGTTTTTCTTTTTTTAACCAACATTCAAGTGCAGCTCATTCCTGTTCGTTCTTTCTTGTGCTTACTCTCATCCGTTTGGATGCATCTCCACCTCCATGTTTCCACCTGCCTGTTGGCGCTTCTGACCACTGGTTGTTCAGATGCTGCTGCTGTCCATTATTGCGGGAGCATGCACGGTGTCGGATCGTCTCTTTGTTCTCTCCTCCTGCCTGGGCTAATGGTAGCTGATGGTGCTGTGTGCGCGGCGCGCAACAGCGATGCGCATTTGGAGAGAATGAGTACTCGTGCGCAAAATGAGACCCCTCGTGGAGCGCGTGTTCTGCGTATATCGGGAGGGACCCACTTAAAGCTCTGGATTTGCTCAAATAAGATGTTTGAGCTCAACGAGGCCGTAGTTCTCCTGTGGTACGAGCAGAGCGCGCGGGGAGTGCAGCTTGTAATGAGCATGCGCGATTTTATGGCACGGAGCAGCTGGAGAAACATATCGGTGATGGAATGTACGAGAATTTTTGACGTAACGCCGGTGCGCAGAGGTGCGGGTTTCAATTATCAACAGGAGAGGGAGGAGGAGAGGGCAAAAGAGTGAGAGAAACACGGGGGGATCAGACTGATAGTAAAGTTTTTGAGCAAAACTGCTGGAAAAGTGTGGGAGTTCAACCTCCTCATTAGGGTGCGACGCCCATGGCGTCTGAAACCGCTACTATACATATATTTATATATATACACACACATACACACTTAACAGGAATGTGTAGGGCGCAGTGCGAGGTGTGGGCATAGTCTGCTTTAGGAGCGAGTAATTTTGGATCAAGTAGAGCCACCCATGTCACAGGCAGCTCACGGTACAAACCCCCATCGCTGACCTTATTAAACCATGGCGTAAATGTTTGATTTCAACTTAAAACGAACGTCAACGCAGTGGGAAAAACAACACATCTTGTAGAGACGACTCTGCTCTAAAAATGTAAACATCCTGTTTAAATGAGTCTTAATTGTATCTCAACCTCAGAATAACATCTAAAGTTGCATTTTTTACACATACACATGCTTAAATATAGATATACATTAATCAAACCAGAAAAAGCGTACCGGACCTTTGCTTTGTTCCAGCTCCTTGCAGATTGAGAGTAGCGCGTGCGCAATGTTGTGATCAGAAAAAGGCGATCTCTTCTTCTTCGAGTTTTATGGCGGTTGGCAAGCAGCGCCAAGGTGCATTACCGCCACCTACTGGAGTGGAGTGTTAATACTACTAAATTCTAAATCCCCAAAGAATGAAAGAAGTAAACAAAAGAAACAATAATAACATCAACAACCAAAAAAAAAAAAAAAACAAGGGAAAAGGAAACACAATAACAACAACAACAAGATGTAAAAATAAGAATCCAACATTGACAACAACAATCCACAAGCAGCACCTAGGCTATATGTTAATCAGACCTGTGACCTTAACTGTGAAACTTAGTTTTTCCTCAGACTATAATCATGCCATCATAATTTATGATTGCTGCAAACCAAATTCTCCCACTGGTCATTTGTCACATAAACATATTCTTGTCAGGTAACAGAACAGATGCAAGAACAGAGGCTGCTTCCACATGTTTACACTAATTTAAAACTGATGATCACATTGAATCATGGAAATTTCATTGAATTTGACCCCTCATATGAAATTCCAGACACCCTTCCCCCCTCCAGCCTATGGAAAGAAGCGGGTCCAAGTCCAGAGTGAACCCAGATGTAGCCAGACTTTAGAAGAGCAGAACCAGTGCTGTAAATTACCAGGCTGTGAAAACTGTAGTCTCTTCCTCAACAATTGAGTGTGAGTTCTTTTCAAACCAGAGAAGATATTCTGAGGTCTTTGTGATAATCACAGCTCCAAAACATGTGTGGTGTCTACTGACATGAACTAAAAGATTATAATGTTGTATTTACGTTTTAAGTTTAAAGGAAGTTCAGAGGAATGTGAAGTCGAATAGGGAGTCTAAGTCACTCCCATCTACTTCTGGACCATGGGTTGCCAAAAAAAAAAATGAATGAGAGTCTACGAGCTGATAAAAATTATTTTCTGATCCCGTTTTATATGTGCCATAGATTTAACATATGATGACGTGAGTTTTAAAGACACATTTTGATGCCAAGAAAGTGCTTATTTTCAAAGTTATTTCAAGTTTTGTGTGAACAGACATATAGGACTACAAATGTGCGTCTCACCAAATTGACAGCATTGAACCAGACACGGAAAAGAGGAGAAGAAAAATGGCTGTGAGTTTAGCGAGCTTCGAGTCCTTCCAGGACTAAAGACGGAGCATTAAGCGTGGAGAAAACCACTATAAATGACCATGTGGTAAGTAGCAGCTACGCTGGGGGAGGAGCGATTATACGGTGACATCATATATGCAAATTTTACAAGCTAATAAATCTCAAAGTACGTGACAGACATAGTCAAAACACTTTTCATTTAAATTGAAGTACAACATATGTGTGATTCAGGGCGTAAGACAAAGCGGATTAGAAAATAACTTTTATAGCTCCGTTCACTTACATTCATTTTTTTCTTTGTTCTGGGGACCCATGAGCCGACCAGAAGGGGAGCAGACATAGGTTCCCTATCTTTCTGCTTTTTGATATAGAAAATCGCGTTAACTAAAGCTATTGACTCATGGTCATTATTGAAGTTTATTCGTGGCAAAGTTAAAGTGCATCCTGTTAACTCTCCCCTGGGATTAAAAGAACCAGGGACCAGGGGTCCTCTCGCTTAGGGGAATCAACAAGAAGGAACCTCGCGGACCAAAAACGTAACACTATCATTAAATGACAGCTGTCTAGACACCTTGCAGATGATGTTTATAAGTGCAAGTCAGTTTAAGCACTCTTGAGACATTCTGGATCTCA
This sequence comes from Aphyosemion australe, assembly GCA_006937985.1. Classification (NCBI taxonomy): domain Eukaryota; kingdom Metazoa; phylum Chordata; class Actinopteri; order Cyprinodontiformes; family Nothobranchiidae; genus Aphyosemion; species Aphyosemion australe. Next base: position 1,679,643 of record SSNS01000061.1, read on the forward strand.
GTTATGTTTTAATCAGCTTCAATTAAGAGAAGCTTCTATCTGCAGCAGCAACTGTCACTGGCATTGTGGCAGCAGGCCTCAAGGCCACCAACTTATTAGGGCAAACTTCCTTCAGTTTCTCTTTTCATCTTCTCTTTTTGGAAACCCAAAGTCTGTTAGCTGATAGGACCCTCTGTGGACTAACTTCACCTTCATCTTACCAGACAGGGTTAGGGTCATAAACTTCAGGATGCTTTAACAGGGTGTTGGTGTCCTCAAGCTATTGAACCGTGTATGCTGTTCTTGTCCCTTTGTGCTGCAAGCAAATCAAACAGATGTGCAAATATAGACATTAATCCTTCAGTAAGGACAAAGTTATTTACAAATGACAGGTCATCAGGTAATAAACACATCTGAAGCATAAAGTATGAAAACAGTAGTATTGTTCAGTAATGTGACTTCACCTGTAACATGCTGCTATTCCAGAACTCACCTGCTTCAAGCTGCCTTTCAGAAGTGGGTGGTGTGGTCATGTGATGCTGCTGCTGCTGCATGAGGCCAGACCTTGTCCAATCCGTCATCATTGTTCCTGTTTTTATTTGTTTTACAATTTTTGCTTTTTATTTAGTGCATTTTTAACCAGAAATAACCAAAATGATTTTCATTCTACTGTTTATACAATAACAATAAATCACATTTCATTTCATAGGGTGGTATAAATGAACTTACCTATAAAGTTTTTTTTTTATTTTGATATAGTTTTACGTGTGTAAAATAATTCAACGCAAATCTTAAGATATTAAAATCACAGCAAAAAACATCATGCAAATACACGATCTTTGATGGCTTTCGTGGCGTCTGTCCACGTTGACAACGCGGTTACGTCACAAACCCGCTACCTTTGCCTCCGCCGGTGCCACTGCTGCTGTTGTAGCAGCACTTTAGCTAGCCTGTCATCTTTTACAGTTGTAATTGTGAGCGATTACGGCCTTTTGTTGAGGTGGTTTCTTTTCCCGGAGCTGTTAACATGATTTCACTCACGGATTCACAAAGTGAGACTCGTTTTTTGTGTGTTTACTGCTGATTATAGCGTCTAGTAGCCGCGTTCAGCTAAACGTACGGGGCTAACTACTCAAACACGATTGGATGAGAGGAGCGTTACGTCATCATTTTCAGATTTGACATTTACTAAACATTCTAGAAGAAAATCCGATTTCCGTCAACATTAGAACCCGTTCTCAATTTTAAGTTCCATTTATAAAGTTCCAGTTTGTTTTCCTTAATCTCATATTTACATGAGGAGGATCTGTAGCATAAATGATTTGTTTGTTTCTTGAATTCTGCAGAAATTGGGATGGGGTTGACAGGGTTTGGTGTGTTTTTCCTCTTCTTTGGGATGATGCTGTTCTTTGATAAAGCTCTGCTCGCTGTAGGAAATGTAAGTTAATCCAGCAGGTGTGTCAGAGTCAGTCTGGTGATCAGAAACGTGACATGCTGACATGAGATGTTTTGCATTTTCATATAGATTCTGTTTGTGTCGGGCCTGGCCTTTGTCATCGGCCTGGAGCGCACCTTCAGATTCTTCTTCCAGAGGCACAAAGCAAAAGCCACTAGCTTCTTCCTGGGGGGAGTCTTTGTGGTTCTGATCGGCTGGCCGATCATTGGTGTTGTTCTGGAGATCTATGGTTTCTTCCTTTTATTCAGGTCAGCTCAGACAGACCGCCTCTTCTTCCTGTCGTCACCATCAATGTTTTTGTCTCACATCGTCCCTGCTGTCTGTGTGCAGGGGGTTCTTCCCAGTGGCGGTTGGATTCATCAGACGAGTTCCTGTGCTTGGATCATTGCTGAGCTTACCAGGGATCAGTGCAGTAAGTGTCATGTGAATCAGTGACCAAAAACAAACAAACCAGGTTTGAAGAAGAAAACCTTTGTGTGGATAATTCATTAAACTAAATCTTACATAATTGGATCATTTTTCTCTTGTCTTTCAGCTGGTGGACAAAATTGGTGAGAGCAATGCGATGGTATAACAAAAAGCTGCTAAAAAGGGACATTTCCACTATTTATTTTGCTTTCTGACTGTATATTTTGATCATTGCCATCTCAGAACAGGGAATTATGTGTATCTGTGGATCTTGTGCTGACATAATTCAGCCTCTTCTCTTAGACAGATTCAGTATTTGACAGCTACTGGACAACAATACCAGTATTTTTTTTTATTGTTTTTGTTTAAAAGTACCATTAGAAGCACCATTCCTTTGTAATATAAATGGACTGAACTCATGGGACCACTGGACCATCTCAGAGGAGAGTCATGAGCCTTTCACAGAATCCAGTTCTCTATATTTGTGTGCCTGGGAGCATTTTTACGTTCCTAAACGACGTGTTGATTAAATTCTGAACCTTGAAATAAATAAAATTGAGTTAAACTTTACAGAAATGTGAACGGTTATAAAAAAAAAAAACTAAACAAAGAAGAAAATCATTGAAGACATTTGTAATGTAACTTCTATTGTCATTTTTCTAAATACATACTTGCAATAAAGTGTGTCTTTTTACAAATTAGTGTGGTATTTTCTGTGGCAAATATTAGTTTAAACAAATAAATGTGAACTTTTAACTTCATCCCTCACTTCAACTAAATGGTTTATTTACACAAAAGGAAAATTTATTTCTGCAGTGCAGTTAGAGCAGTAATAAGTATTTTAGCTTGAAAAAAGTTCAGCAAATTGTTTTTTATTGAAATTTTTATGCAGGCTAGAAATATAAGAACAAAAGTTTTCATTTTCCCTCCAAGCAGCCAGACCTTTGTTGAAATATTTTTAATTGATCTTGATCAATAATTTTCCAGACTTCATGAATGTTTCTACAGGTGAAACTCGAAAACTTAGAATCTGGTGCAAAAGTTAATTCATGTCAGTAATTCAACTTAAAGGGTTAAACTAATATATGAGATACTCGTTCCATGCAAAGGCAGATATTTCAAGCCTTTATTTGTTATAATTGTAATGATAATGGATTACAGCTGATGAAAACCCCACATTATAAATTTCAATCAGAATATTGTGAAAAGGTTCAATATTCTAGACTCAAAGTGTCACTCTGATCAGCTAATGAATATAAAACACCTGCAAATAGTTCCTGACTTTTTAGATGGTCTCTCAGTCTAAGTGGAATTACTGAAATAAAGAAACTTGCACCATATTTTCATTTTTTGAGTTTGTATGCTGTTGCATGTCAGTTCATTTAGTGCCATCTAGTAGTTAAATTTAGAGAGCACATTTAGAGAGTCTCTGTTGGATGATGTCATACACTGACTGGCCAAAAAAAGCTCACACACTCTAATATTTTGTTGGACCATCTTCAGCTTTGATTACAGCACACATTCTCTGTGGCATTGTTTCGATCAGCTTCTGCAATGTCACCAGATTTATTTCCATCCAGTGTTGCATTAATGTGTCACCAAGATCTTGCATTGATGATGGTAGAGTCTGACCGCTGCACAAAGCCTTCTCCAGCACATCCCAAAGATTCTCAATGGGGTTCAGGTCTGGACTCTGTGGTGGCCAATCCATGTGTGAAAATGATGTCTCATGCTCCCTGAACCACTCTTTCACTATTTGAGCCCGATGAATCCTGGCATTGTCATCTTGGAATATGGCCGTGCCATCAGGGAAGAACACATCCATTGATGGAATAACCTGGTCATTCAGTATATTCAGGTAGTCAGCTGACCTCATTCTTGGAGCACATCCTGTTGCTGAACCTAGACCTGACCAACTGCAGCAACCCCAGATCATAGCCCCGCCCCCACAGGCTTGTACAGTAGGCACTAGGCATGATGGGTGCATCACTTCATCTGCCTCTCTTCTTACCCTGATGCACCCATCACTCTGGAACAGGGTCCATCTGGACTCATCAGACTAGTTTTTCCTTTCCTCCATCAGGTGGAGGCAGAGAACCCAAAGAACTGAATTCAGACCATTTGTGATCGTCACCAGAGCCTACGCCTGCAATAATTCTTCTCTAGTAAAGTCATTCTCTCTATGGTGTTGGTTAGAGGTTATTTATGTACATCATCAGGGAGCTGTTATGTGTCTATTAGTGTGAAACTTGACTTTATTCTGACTCATACTTGTAATTAAAAAATAAAACTGCAGGGAAAACTCACATTGGTCTCTCATTTGATATATGTGACATCTCATCCCTTTGCAGCTGTCATTCAGGCAAATTCTCAAGTGCACAGATTTGCTAAACACCACTGAATACCTGAGTCCATTCATCAGTAAAGGTGTTTATTTCACATCAGAGCATTCATCACTGGTGGAAACGAGCAGTTTTAGAGCTTCTGAGTCTGAAAAAAATCACTCTCTTGTCTTCTCTTTAACAAACTGACACCTACAGTCAAATCTGAGGGAATAAAGTCCCATCATCACAGTGAGTCTACACAGGTGGGGCAGAGCAGAGACACCTGGTTGTTCAGATGTCCCGCAGGTCCTTCTGGATGTCCCACAGCGTGCTGGCACTGGCCTGCAGCTGGGTCACCTCATCATCATTTAGGGTCATGTTGATGACACTGGCCACGCCCCCATTGTTCAACACACAGGGCAGACTCAGGTACACCTCGTCACTGATCCCATACATGCCCTGTTGGTGGAGAAGCAGACAAAGACCAGTCCCAGAGGGGATTGACAAACGCAAAAGTTCATTTTTATGAAGATGTTTTGAGAGGGAAGTACGTGTGGAACAACAGCTGCTTTATTTTACAGTTTCTTGACTGGGTGAAAAGTCAGAAACTTACAAAACATTTATCACGGCAGGGGCAGTTATACTCATCATGTGACCAAAACAGGTAACAAGCCTTTAGCATAAAACCTTTACTTATAAAATACAATGGTCAAAATTACTCTGTCAGCCTTTTTGTTTCATTAAAGTGAGTAAAAAAAGGGACATGTGGTCGTACCTTCACCATGGTGGAGACAGGATGAATTCTGTTCATGTTCCTCATGAGACTCTCTGTCAGGTCCGCCACGCTCAGCCCGATGGCCCAGTTGGTGTAACCCTTCAGTTTGATCACCTCATAGGCACTAAGGAAACAGAGCACACTCCTCAGATACTAAAACATAAACTGATGTCTGAGGGTCAAACAGAGCAGATTCCCATGTGGAAGCCTTAAAGAGACCAAAACAAAGCACCTCAAAAGCTGAGGGACAATGAAAAACAAGATTTTTTCCCCTTAAATGACATTTTAATATGAAACTGTGTTATAAAAGGTCAAAAGAAGCTCCTCCAGCCTACCTGTCCACCACCATCTTGTGAGTCTCTTTCCAGTTCTCCTCATCAAAGTCGGTGCCGATATTTGGGTTTAAGGTCTGCAGGTTGACTCCAGCCACATTGGTTCCACTCCACACAGGAACTAATTCACACAAACATCCTCCTCAGTACAAATACAGCTCACATCGTCACCCTACACGACGATGACAAGGTTCTTCTGCTTTTACTCGTGGGGCAAATCCACCAATCCTCACCACTTGTGTCTCCGTGTTCTCCCAGGATCCACCCGTTGAAGCTGCTGGAGTGGATCCCAAGTTTGTCGGCCATCAGGAAGCGGAAGCGAGCAGAGTCCAAGTTGGTGCCGCTGCCGATGACTCGATGTTTGGGTAGGCCGCTCAGTTTCCAGGTGACATAGGTCAGAACATCCACTGTGAGTGAGAGGTCAGCAGCATCAATGATGGATACTGAGTATCTGCGTGTGTGTGAGAAATGAAGACGTGTCTGAGAATGAAAAACCAGAAGCACCTGGGTTGGAGACAACAATGATGATGCAGTCGGGGCTGTATCGAACTATCTGAGGGACGATGTGCTTGAAGATGTTGACGTTCCTCTGGACGAGGTTGAGCCTGCTCTCCCCCTCCTGCTGACGGACTCCAGCCGTCACGACGACAATACGGGAGTTGGCAGTGACTGAGTAGTCTGAGAAAGGAGAAGTGGAGGTCAGTACTGGTACCAAGAGTGGTCTTGATGCAGAGCCAAAAGAAGGCATCTGCAGACGAAACCATCAGATTCTGGTCCAAGAAGGTTTAGAACGTTTGATGTTTCAGAATTGATATTTAAAAAGCTTTTAGATATCTTTATATCTTTAGGTTATTTAGGATTATTTACAAAGTTTAAAGACTACGACTGAGCATAAATTGAGTTTCTGAGAAATAACCTCACCTTTGTCTGCAACTATTTTGGGGGTTTTGAGGAAAAGGCTGCCATGGAGCAGGTCCATCATCTCTCCTTTCAGCTTGTCCTCCACCACGTCCACTAGAGCCAGTTCATCAGCCAGCTCCTACAAAACATAACAGAGCTCAGATCAACATGACGGCTTTCTGCAAACAAGGATCAAAGGTGATCAAATAAGGATAAATAATTTACACATTCTTACATTTAAAGCAGCAATCTGGTAGCCTGGCAAGCCATCCTATATATGTGATGGTCTAGTTCACTAGGCTAGCAATCTGGAGCTTTCCCCTTTCTGGAATTATGTGTGATTTTTTTTTTTAGAAATCTGTAAAAGTGATAGTCTTACCCTAATGTGTGGAGGCAATACGTCGTTTTTTTTCTAAGCCCGCCCCCTGTCCTTAGAGTCCATTAAAATTAGAGTTGGAGTTGAGCGCCACTCAGCATTAGCCAAAAGTATTGGACATGCGCTTATGTAAAGATATCTATCACAGAGTGGGCATGTGAGTGTTTGCAGAGGGAGACTGATGCAGAATTGCTTCCAGCCATAATCACAGAAGAAGGGAGAAGGGCTTAAGGTGTGACACATTTTTCCACCTCTAGATGGTGCCCTCTGAGAAAAAACTCCAGTTCCTGTTTCTTGACGTTTCGACTACAATCTCATCATTTCCCCCTTATAATTTTCCTGTTTGGGGATCTTATCTATTTTAAGATGGGAATACAATCTTAGCATCAGGCTGTTCATACACTTCTAGAGTAAACTGGTCCAAATTTAGTCCCAAAGTGAAAGCCTTGTAGATGTCTAAACCTGGATTGGTGAGAAAAGTTTTAGTTTCCTGCATCCCACTGAGTGAACCTTTTACACCTACAAGAGTGTTTACAAACAGCTGTCAGGTGTCTGGATCAGATGAGACTGAGCAACCTACTTCCTGTATTAGATTATCATTTATCAGTCGTTCAGGGGCTCTGATGTAATAGACTCATGTGGATGCCAGTTGACGAGGCCAGCAGACCTTTACTCAGATTTTATGTGTAACTATTTCTACTCTGCTGCACATGCAGGGTGCTCCAGTAAAAGTGTGTAAATGTTCTCTTTTCATGACATTTTCTCTTGTTTTTCTCGTTCCTGTGGACATTAAGGAGATAAGATCAAGATGCCAAGAGATCAGTAATCTGGAGTCAGTCTGGGAGGATCCTGGGTATTACCACATACTGTGACAGCAGCAGGCAGGATGGAGGGGATCTTACCTTGAGCAGGATGCTAACAGCACAGGCCATGCCAACCTGGCCCACGCCCACAACGGTCACTTTATTCCTGGGGGGCTCAGGAGGACCACTGACCAGTGGGGTGATCAGCTTCTGCAGGACTGAAGTCATTCTCAACGCTGCAAAGCAGAAATGGAAGGAAACGGAGGATCTGGTTAGAAACTGTGTCCAACATTTCAAAAATAAAAGTAGCAATTCAAGCAGTCCTGCCTGCAGCCTTGCATGATCAAACTTCAGAGATACTGCAGACTAGTAGCAGTAGGATCAAAAGTAGCCCTGGCAACGATCACACTTTTAACAGAGCTCCATTCCACATTAGCTACCAGCAGAGTTCACCTTGAAATGACACGGCAGCCAGACACAAAACAGCAGCAATACTTGCTTTGTTCGATGAAGCTCCGAGCTGCGAGGTATAAATACCACCATGTAACCAGCATGGTGACCTAACGGTGCGTTTCCCACAGAGCTGCGTCCCCCCTGCATCCACGACACCTCCCACACTTTCACCGATGTGCAGGTTTCAGCTGCAGCAGCAGAGAGGACATGTGACTCAGAGCGGTGAGATCCACTCCCCTCCTCTCCTCTCTGAGGAGGACGGAGGTCTGTAATCGGATGTCAGACTCCACTGACTGACTGTTAAAGGAGTTACTGTAATCCTTCACCTCCATCTGCTGCACCTGCTCTACAAACCAATATCAACCTACTCCAAACCTCTAAATAACAACAACCTACATGATTTACAAAAGGAATTACAGGAAACAGACAGTAACTTTATATTAGCATTTAACTGGAGAAGCGTTTCATTCATTAGAACAAACTGGATTACAGACAGAACAGCGTGCACTACAAGTACACATGAGCTGGCTTAAAACCCAGATCAGATTCTTAAATTAAAGAAAAAAAGCTTATTTTAATTAATAAATAACAGACGTTTGATCAGAAAGCAGCTTTTTGTTTTTACAATACAAACTAAGAGATATTGAGCAACGTGTGTGTCAAAAATAACAATAAAGAAATCCTTCATGTAAACCATCATATTGAAGCAAATTAGATTCCAATTTTCTTTTATTCCATCCTAAAATATCTCTGCATGTCCATTTTAACATAAAAATATAAAATAAAACTATTCTCATAAATGGAGTGTAAAGTTCAAAAGGAGGCGTGCAGATTCTTTCTTATTCATTTTTATGTGAAATTATATTTTGCACACCCTGAAGAATGACTGAAAACATTTGTTCTATTGTAACATCTCAACTTCATGATGCGTCATTTCCTGTCAAAGTGCTCTAAAACAAGCTTTCACTGGTACAGGGTGTGTGTGTGTGTGTGTGTGTGTGTAAAACATATCAGTTAACACCTACATAAATAAACCTGTAGACCCCTTTTAGGTTTGAATAACACAAAATAATATTTGAGTTAAGCTTTTCCTCCCAATGCACAATCAGTGCAGAAAGAACAAAGGGAAGAGTGAGAATGTTCAGCTGCAAAAACAAGGTCCACCTAGAACAGTCACATGACTCAAATCTACAGCATGAACACATTTTTGTTCACCTTGAGTGAAGCTGGTTGTCTCTTCTTCCAAAACTCCAGAAGGACTCGGTGCCGTCTGTGTGCTCGTCTTCCTGCTGGGTCACCAACCTACTGGATTTAATGAACTAAGCCGCTCCATCTCCCTCAGAGCCTCGGCTGGGAAATCCACAACTACCTCCCGTCATAACCAGCTGAAAAAGTTAGTTAGGGTTGCTCATGCAGACTGAAGAAACCAAAGAAGTCCAGCTGCCTTCATTCGAACCCCATTTGGATTACCATGACCTGCAGAACCTTCACCAGCATATTTCCATTTTGTTATATGAACCAAACATTTACTGATTTACTCCAGAGGGAAGGTGAATTTTATTTAGGTTAATAATTTCACCTGGAAACTGTAAAAGTTATTTTATTCTCTATGCTAAGAAAACTCACTTTAATGGCAAATATTAGAAAAAGAAACTCACCACCACCCCCTGGTGGCCATTCAAGGTACTACGATAAGTTGTCTGAAACCCCTGTTTCATTATGGCTAAATCTCATGATTGATTATGTAAACATCTCATTGAGTTGAAGACCTTTTCTGCCTCAAACTCAGATCTTCCTGTATAAAAAAACATTTCTTAAATGATGCATAAATAATCAAATATGTAAAGCTGGTGTTTCAGTATTTTCAAATGTGCCACATAAATGTTGAGATTTTAAGATATCATTTAGATTCTGTTATAACACCAAGTAACTCAGTAATGTTTATTACTGAAACATCTAACAACAGCTTTAAAGGTGCAGCTGAGAAACGTCGGGCTGTTATTTTAAACATATTTAGTCGTTTTCAAGAGATAACTCATTTAAATAAGTTACAATGAGTTTTGAATTAACTTGTTAGTCCAGCAATTACTCAAATTTTAAAAAAGTGTTAAATTCTACACCAACTGTTCCTTTTTTTGGACTCTTCTGATGAATGAAGGTGACATTTTAAATTATTGAGCACATTTATTTAAATTCTACCTAAACCTGCAGTGACAAAACAGATACTTCCTCAACTCTAAGGGTCAACTGACTAGAATTAAAAATATAACTGGTTTACATATTTATTAGGGGTGCACCGATTGCAGTTTTTGGCCGATCATCGATCTTGAGAAAAACCTGACTTGCCGATACCGATTTTAGCATTGCTGTTTGAACTACAAAATCATATTTGCTCCTTTAGACTTTTCATTTTTCTAATTTTGAAAACAAAACTTTTGTACCCGTTTTGACACTTATCCCAAAAAATATTCTATATCAATGATGACATTAACTAGGGGTGCACCGATTGCAGTTTTTGGCCAATCACAGATCTTGAGAAAAACCTGAGATCGAGGCAGATATATCGGTGCACCCCTAATATTTATAACTAAACTCTTAGACCAAGACTTGAAAGTATAAATCATTTATACTCCAATATCTGTGGTTCAGATCCATCATGGCTCTGTTGTGCCAAACTGTGGCGCATCACAGAAACAGCATTAAAACTTCCATCAGTTTCTAAATGTGTTGGAATAAATTCAAGGATCTAAGAAGAAAACCATCTGGTAACAATCAAATTTATTTCATGACACACAGCCTACATGAACATAAATAAACAGATTAAAAATCCTTCCCCACATAACCCCGGTCATGTCTGTCCTCAGTGGGAGAGCTGCCTGGTGATCGCTTGTTTAATCAGCATATTGCTTCAAATTGTTACCGTAAAATGTTCTATAAAAAAGTTGAATGTTTAGAAAAATATCAAAATAGAAACAAAACACCTCAGAGATCTTTCCACCCCAAACACCCCCCCGGCCGACCGTTCGGAGGGGGGTCTGGCTCTGCCGTGTCTTCTCTGCGGTCTGTGAGGTGGGCTATGTGGGTGCACGGCCACAGCCGGCCCAGTCCAGCACGGGGGACTGAAGGATCAGAAATCTTTTACAAAAGTGAATCAAACAAAACAAAAACAAAGCACTACAGCTCAGCGCGTAGAAACAGAGCGGCTTACTGATTAGGACGAATTTCAGCATCCTCAACAAGTTCTAGCCAAATTCATAGTATTTATTAAAAATAAGCACATTATTTTGGATTTTCTGCTCAGTAAATTGACGAGATCATCAACACGTGATGTCACGATGCTTAAACTTAATTCACAGTCAGCTAAAAATCACGATTCCTTATTAAAAGTTGTTGATCTTAGACGGTAAAACTTTTGAACCTGTGATTACATAATTTCTCCTTCAAATACTGATCGCATCAAAATATCTGAAATGAATGAACCTGAGCACCCTGGGGGTGGGGTGGGTTACTCTACCTACCTCTACAAAGCCAGTTCTGAAGCAGAAACGGTATGGTATTAATAGAAGCGCTGCGTTGTGCGTGAAGGAATAAAAGAAAACAATAACAATGGGAGGGCACTAAGTGCTAACAAGTGTCCAGGCACTTCACCATCAGAGTAACACCTGGCACCGAGCGTCGATTAAAAACTACAGTATGACCGTCAAAAACTACAACCATGCACGGATAAACTGGCCCCTCCCTTCTACATATAAGGGTTAAATGCACACAAAGACACAAACAATTCACAGATTTAAATCAACATTAAAATTAGTCTCTTCTGTCTGCTGTGGAACAGAGTTATTCAGAAGCTACTGTTGGGAGGATAACGCCCCCTTGTGGCGGGAGGAAACGCTGAAGTCTGACGAGAGAAAGTTCATCATTCCAATTAAATTTGTGTCCCTTGTCCAAAAGCTGAGGAGAAAAAGAGGTGAGTCAGGTTTACTGCTGAAGTTGTGGTTCGCTGTGGCGGAGGGTGGGGGGGATCCGGGCATGGCGTGGAGCTGCTGAGGGTCTTTTAGTTGCCGGGGCTCTTGGGGGCACCGCTGCCAAGGCCCAGGTAGGTGGCTCCCGTCTCCACGGCGCTCTGGACTGGGACGACCACGCCATCTAGGAGGCCTTTCAGGGTGTTGATCTGATCGGAGCTCAGGTTCTGGTAGGCGTAGTAGAGAGCACCGACCACCACCACAAGGAGCAGCAGCTTCAGCAACATGGACAGAAAGCCTCGCCGCACGGGAGCTTTGCTCGCAGAGCCGCTGGGTTGGGAGAAAGACTCGGAGTAGGCGCGGGTCTCTGTGCGGACGCTGTGCTGCACACGGGACTCGTCCAACCAGTACTCACTGGGTTTTACGGGCCGACCTGCTGCTCCTCTGATAGGACGCCTGCAGGTTGCACTGATAGAAAAAACAAATCGTATCAACTTTAAAGCTCTACTAGCTAGCTTGATCAATTATTACACAAGACGCCCAATAATTACCTGATGCCTGTTGGTGTGCTGATTTCATTGGCAAGGATATCTTCAACCACACTCTTGCTGGCCTTTTTGGGGGTCTCCTCAATAATTATCTCCTCCACTACCTGCCAGAAAAGAGAAAACATGCTCACACAAATTCTAACTACAAGGGTAGATAAAGAATCGAAAGGGGTGACTGACTTTGGTTTGTCGTCTGCTGCTGGTCCTGACGGTGACAGGAGTTTTCCCTCTGCTCCTCACAGGCTTCTCCACCACAGGAACTGGTTCTGCTTCTGGTTCAGGGGCGGTAATCTCCTCTAGAAGATGCAAAAAAACAAAAAAAGGTGAGAAACGTGGCCGATTTATTTCTGTTATCTGTGTACCCATTGAAGCCCAACAACAACGGGCTCTCACCATCTTCTTTATCGCTGTACTGGTCAGAGTTTGTGTTGCCATTCTGGTTGCTGTCTGCTTTGGGGAGAGTTGTGACATCTGTAGGAGCTTCGGGTTCAGCTGCGGGCTCGTCCAAAAGCTTCTGCAGCTTCTTCTCGTACACTTTGCGGGTGGAGGCTAAGAGAACAGAGAAACGTTTGTAAACACAACAGATCTCGTGCATACAGGCCGCGCTTCAGTAGAAAGAATTTAAAGCATGTCTGAATGCATACTTGAAGGTTCAAACTTGCACAAAATGTTCTCAAGACACAAACTTTCAGTATATTTTCACATTTCTTTCTCTTGCATGAAACATCCCAACCTGAGTTTACCTGCTATAAGTGTCTGGAACTTTTGTCTGACTACAAAAATGAACAGAATCAGTTAGAGATGTAACTAATGAACGGGAAATTAAACTTTTACATTTAAAAAAATTATCGTCTGCCTTTTGAAGCCAACCTAGTTTAAACGTGACATTCTGAGACAAGTTTGGACAGAATATAATGTCCTACATAGCTTAAATGAAGTTATAAATATATAACCCCCCCCCAAAAAGAATCAACCATGACCAAAAATCAATAATTGACTGTTTCCCATAAGAGTTACAGTGTTAGTGAGACCGGATGTTAAATGCTGCAGCCATAATGTTGGTTTAATGCAATAAACACCTCAGAAACATCCCAGAATTTTTACAAATAACCCAGAACAGATCTGAGTCATGCAAAGCAGGAGAAAATGGCTGAGTCTGTGAACAAAAGAAACTAAGATTCATGCAAACCTTCTGACATATCCTTAATGAGATTTATGAAGATTTAAGGGAATGTTTTCCAATCCTGGCTCCTGCACGTTTGAAATGTTTCACAGTTTAAACACACCTGATTTAAATCAGCAGGTCACCAACAGGCTTCTGCTACACAGCTGAGAGGTAATTCAATCATTTGAATCTGGTGTGTTGGAGCATGAACATCTCATAATGCTCAGCTAGGGGTTTTCTGAGGAGCATAATTGACAGGGATTTGTTCAAAAATGGCTTATTTTAAAGGTTATTCCAGCTGATAAAGAGGTGTAGTTATTTCCCAACATGCTACAGCCATGATGACTTAAACATACAGAACAGGTATGCGCAAAACATTTATTTTTACATTTCTGTCCAATGTGTTTTCAAGCATCTTTATTAAAAAAAAAAACCTTAACATGACAAATTTGGAGAACATGTAACAGACAGACATTTAAAAGTGTTTTTATTTATTTTTCACATGTGATGAGTCACACCCAAGATTTAAGGAAAATGGTTTATTTTACTGTAAGTGGGGTACGAACCATACATTTAAAAACAATCACTTCAAGTAGTACTTGATCCTGAGTGTTTACAAGAGGTATTAAATGTAATAATGTAATGATAAATAAAACGGAACTCACCAACAATGGGCCCTGTGTCTACACCATGTTTTGCCAGCTGTTGCTTTAACTCTTCATCAGTCAGATCTGTCACCTCCATGTCCTCACTTCGAGGTTTGTCAGTCTTTCTGGTAGCTTTCTGCAAAAAACAAACAAACCCAAAACAAATAAGATGGGGAAAGAAATCAGAAAGACATAAAAAAAAAAAGTCCAAAACTTTTCAGGTCAAACGAGATATTTTTGCACAACATAAAATATTAAATAATAAAACTTACTCTTCCGGAGCGACTTCTGTTAGACACCACCGGAGGAGGCAGCTCTTCGTCGCTGGAGAAGGTGTCTGCGGGCGGACTCTTGTTGTTGAGCACGGTCAGGTTCTTCAGATACAGCTGCACGTAAACCTCCTTTTTATGCTCCCCGCTCGGTAGAGGCACATTGTTCGCCGTAAGCTCGTTCTTCAGCTTATCTTTCGTAAGAACTGACGGGTCTTCGAGAAACTCTGCCATGCTAACTCAGTTTGAAATGAACGCTATTTTTCGTCGCTGCTTGCGGCCCAGGAAGATGATCTAATTCGGCGCTACAAAAACAAAAACACTGAAGACGTAAAGTGGCGCCTACCCGCTGCCGATTTAGCTAGCAGCACAGAAGCGCTAAAGATAAAAATAAACGTGCAGTTCTGCTTGTTAGCCTAAAAGAAAACACATTCACGGACAGTTTTGAATTTTCGAAAAGAGATCCACGGTCGTGCTGGGACCAAATCTCGCACAGAAATATAAATTTACCAGAAGTAAATTGACTGGGTTAGCTTAGCTTTAAACCGGTCTACTTGCCTTTGCTCATCCGCGGTCGAAACAGGGCCATGATGTAAACGCCCTCGCTATTGGCCGAAGGGCTGCAGTAAGTTTGAATCTGATTGGTTAGATATGAATGGAACCCTGGCTGTCTGCCGCCACAAAGGAAGCGGGGGCTGTGCGTCTCAGTGGCTTTATGTAAATATTTCGTATGAAAGTCGTGTTTTTACTTTATTGATCTCATCGTATAATAAGGATCATAGTTCATAGTGTCAAATAATGCAAGTTTAGGTTTTCAGTTTTAGGGATAAGAGCAATTTTAGCAAATATTTTTGCACTAAATGCATAAGTGTTATTGCAATTTATTCGATAAAGCTTGTACAAATTTCTTTTCGACATTGTGGTTTGTGACTATTAGATGATGTTAATAACTTCCGTGGTTTACATTACATAATATGGTAAATGTTAGATGATGTACTGTAGATTAGTTTTTCCTATGAAACAGAAGAGGGCAGCAGAACCACGTCATTCTAACGTAAAGAGCCTGGCTCAAATAAACAGAAGTCTTGGCAAACATCAGTAATGTATTTAGGTCCAAAAAAGGCAAGAAATGTTTAAAGTTTCTCTAGAAGTATGCACACTGATTCTGATGTTTTTCAGGAAGTGACTATAGGCTATTGTTATCAGTTTAAAGACTTAAATACAAACCTCACCTCAGCTGCACATGTTACAAAAATATTTGTTTTCAGGAATCCTCTGAGCCATTTAGCTTCCCCAAATGACCTATAATTTGGGAGGCATGTTTTCTACAGTCTTCCTCGCTAGAGTTTTAAATAAAATAAGGAGTTGAGAAATATTTGAGTTAGTCGCTTTTAGTCAGATCTTGAAAATGTTATGTATGACATACAACGAAATGCAAAATTTAATATGATCTGTTATTCAGAGTTTACATTGTGAATGACTCAGCTACTACCATAGTTGCTCAGTTGCCAGAGCTGTTGTGGCCATCTTGACATGGACTGACTCCAGAAGTTACTCGGTTGAAAACGTACATCCAATGACGACATAAAGAAAGTTGAATAATGTGCGTCTAGTGGTTCAAGAGATGCTCAACTAAAAGACGGACATGATAGCTGGTGGCAAAGTTTGAAGTTACAATGCTGCACAATTGTAGAGCTTGGAGTATGTCTTGAGGGTGAGATGAAACTACTTTTTATGGTAGTAATTGACTGTAGCGGCCATTTAGTATCAGCTTAATTTCAAAAGTCAGTCAGTTGTAAATTCTGTGTTTCATTAAAATCTGTCCAAGGGTTCATCAAATAAACACAAACATACAGATAGACAAAGGTAAAAACATTATCACCCACCTTACACAGTCTAAGTCTGGCCAATTATTCAGGATCCTTCGACATATCAGACTTGAAAGGAAAATAAAAAAACTTTTATGCTGATCGTGGAGAAAAAAGCAGTTCTGTTTACTTGGATTTGAAAGTGTTTGGACATGTACTGTCTGTCTTGAGTCTCTGGGCATGCCGGTCCAGTAACAACCCCCCTGTTTTCTGTGGACAGTGGTTTGAGGTGGCGCTAAGTGGCTCCCCACCTGTCCTTCACACTGACCTCTCGGGCTTTCTGGGATGCTGCTGCAGAAACCAAGCAATTGATCCCCACCTCAGCCCCAAACCACACAAAAACACAGCAATTCACGTATAGTTCAGCTTTTCCATAGTGGATTTGCCAATGGAGTGTGAGCGTAAAAACTGTTGAGCCCTTGAGAAACACCTCTTAAGCTTTCTTTGTACGTAATTTACACAGAAAATAAGGCTCTGGCCAAAAATCATAGAGAGTGCCTCTTTAAGCATAACAGTCATGGCCTCTGAAAAATTATCAAAGCCTACTCTTTAATCGTCAACATTCATATTTTCAGAATGAGCTCATTTAAAAAGGAACAGCTCCGCAGATGTCAACCAGTCTGAATACGTGACACATCTTGACAGATTATTCTTAGCTGAATCTAGAGAACAAATGAAACGACTGGCAAACGACAGTCAAACATAATTTATTTGAAAAGAAAAACCAATAAGCAGTTACGTAAAGTTGAACAGTCGAATGAATTATTAAATGCTATGTTGTGTTTGGAAAAGACGGTGCATTTCAAATGAACACAAAGTCCAACAGACATGCTCTTTAAAAAGATTTCTGATCATTTAGAAAAATGTTGAACACAGCCTCCTCAGTTGAGTTTGTCTTGGATTTTCAACAATTTCTAAACTCCAATTGAGCCGACCACAGAAGTACCTTAGGAAAAGTCAACCTTTACCACCCAAAGAACGTCTGATCCAATTCCACTGACACAACAGAACACACTCTTGTGAAATTAATCAATGCTACGCACTAGCTCACTGTAAGATAACAGACATGTCCTTCTGATATACATCTATTGATTTGTCCAGATTTTTTTCTGCTGTTGATCAAAATTCAAACCATAACATTTTATACATACTAATATTTGACCATGCATAGCTATAAAAGGGTCAGTATCCCTGCACTAATCTATCACTATAATCTCTAATCCTCTAAGGATGTTATTACTTACTGCCAAACTAATTTAGATCAAGTCCTGGGCAGTTTCCTGTGCAAAAATGTAGGATGTGGGCAGCAGGAAGAGTGTATTCCAGAGCTGAGATTTGTGTGTCCTGGCCTTGGAACAACCATCTAGTAATGCTAACACAGTATATTTTCATCTGTTGACAATCTAAACTCCACTTAAAGGACACACACTTAGTTGTAGACATTTCTGTCAAAAGGAAAAATGAGACTCTCTCCCTGGCCTTGTTGATGCCCATTTGGCTACCTGCCTGTTTGTATCATAAGCACTCCACCATTTATTTGTATTACTATTATGATTTGGGCTTTTCCCGTTTTATTTGGCTCCTGAATACAGAGACACACTTGCTCATGTCCTCACTGAACTTCAGGCAAACATTATTGAGTGTGAAGGCAAGGAAGACGCCCACGCGGAGGCAGCCATGGGACAGCATGTTGGATCATTCAGTGGAAAAAAATATCTGCACATTGAGATTATTTGTAAAGTATCGACAAAGATAAATAATTTATCTGTTACGCAGTCAGTAGAGCTGCTTACTGCATTCCCTGGGAACAGTTTTTGTACATGTGAGAATAGTTCAAGCTGAAATAATGACCCCCCGTTTCAAAATAAAATAAGAGATTTAATTACTAAGTACAAGGACTTTCTCATTGACACAGAGATTTAACTTATCCAAACAATTTATGCAGCTATATATATACACAGAGTTTCTTGGCATTTTTTCTGTGCATATTGCAAAACAGATTTTTTCCAGCAAAATCCCTTCAGAGTTTGTGTAAATTTTCGAGTGGGTTGGACAACTGTTCTTGTATGTTTTCACTTTCGCAGTGAGCCATGGGCTAGTCCAGGAGGAAAGTTTGCAGATGTGCAGACTTAAGCTGAAGGGTTCACAGTACAGGGTCAAGCCCGTATGCACTATTACTGCATGGCGTTGCACCAGCAGCTTGGTGCGTTTGCTGCTGTCTCATGTGTATGTGTATACATGTGTTAACCAGTGTTAAATACAGAGTTTCAGGCCTTCCCCTTTACTAAATATAAAACAAATTCCCCTATTCAGTGAAGAATTTTGTTCTATTTTGCAATCCTTCGGCTGAGCCAGAAGGTGGCGAAAACATCTACAAAAATTACATAAGAATACAAAAAAGAGCATTAATTGATTATTTAAAACTGATCACTAGTTTTTTTTCTATGACCTTTGACATTGATCACCATTTTCTCTAAAATGAACCCTTTTTGTTGTGAATTGGTGTGTTGAGCAAGAACCAATATGCATGAAATCCAGGAGGCAGCCAGGTAAAGTTCAAAAAGTAAAAATGTTTATTTAATCCGTGGTCTGGAGCAGGAGGCACAAGGAACCGACAACAAACACTGGACAGGGCTGGGTTTAAATACACTGAGGATGTGAGTGGAGACAAGCAACAGGTGTGATGAGTACTGATGATAATGATAGACAGGTGTAATTAATTAGCTCTGGGGAAGGGAGGCAAAATACAAAGACAACATGAGAATGATTACACTAAAGTGAAATACACAATGAATAATAGAATCCCAAACAGTAACCAAGAACTGGAAACTAAAATGCTAGAGGAGAATATAAATAAAACAGAGAAGATAAATGCAACTCAGATAAACAAGTCGCAGAGAAACAAAACCTGAAGATTACTAAAACTGAAAGACTAGGAGAAAGTAGGATAAACACAGAAACTGATTTAACAAGATCTTAAAAATGAAAACCGAGGATTAAATGGAATGAACACAACCAAAAGCTAAATGAGGAATAAACTAAGAGTGGGAGAATAGATGACTATAGACAAGGGAAAACAGCTAAGGAACACGGGTCAAAGGTTAAGGACTCATGAGGCGGAGAACTAAACTAATTACAAAATAGACTCAACACACTGGGAAGAGGAAAATGTGAGCTATATTTAATGGGGCAAATAAAATCAAATACACAGAAGAGACATGGAAGGGACTGGGGAGACATGGGACACAGGACACGACACTTTTCACCTTAAGACCAAAGTTTAATGGCAACAGGATCAAGACAAATGTTGTCTATTGTAAAAGAAACACAGGAAATGGTGCAATTGGTGTGATTTTTTTATAGTGCATGCACAATAACCAAAGCTACTGACCATGCATAAAATGGACTGTAACGTCATTGTTTTATGCTGGTGAAGGTTCTCAGTCATCCAGGTCATCATTGTTTTACCAAAATCTTACCTGAAACTAGAGTTTTAAAAATCTTTACTTTGGAAAGTGTTTATAATAATGATAAGAATTATGTTTCATTCCTGGGAATCTGAATTATTTGGCTCAGTTCACCAAAAATATTTGTCTGTTTTGGACCAAAATGGTTGTTCACTACTATTTCTAGCTTATATTGTTAAAGACACTGTCTGAGATTTTTTTTTCTCGACCATTTTTGTCATATTGCTTGAAATGCTCTTCGTATACCGATGGCAACTAATGAATTATGTAATTGTTTTGTCCAAAAAAAAATGTAATCGTCTCTGAAACACACAACTCTGGAAAACCCTCATTATTTCTTCTTCTTCTTCTTCTTCTTGTTGTCTGTGAAGAATAAGGCACCTCCAGAACATGTTCAAAAGTATCACTAGATGGGGAGTCACTGATAATCTTGAGATGGTACTCCAAAACCATCATTCATACCAGAGTTTTAGAGGATTGTTTGTGCAATTTCACAATTCATACAAAAATACTGCTATACTTCTGTAAAATAAAACACAAAAACAAATTAGGTCTATATGCCTGTTTTGCCACAAAACACAAAAACATCATTATAAATAAAATAAGTAAATATATGTCACAACGTTGTCTCCTAAATTCAAATTTATAAAAATGTTGAATGGTGACCTGTGTGTGTGTGTGTGTGTTAGGTAGGCCATTTTCATGCTGAGAACCACTTTCCTGCCTGCTGTTTACCTTCTGCCTGAAAAATATGCATCAGCCATGAGCATGATACACAGCTGGTGTGGATGTTTACATGGAAACTCAAATGAAAAGCATTTTGTTCCATAGGTCACACTGCCAGTGTGGCGCCGGCCGAAGAGAGAAGCTCCCAAAATTCATTAGGTCACCTCACTGTGGTGTTTACAACTCGTCAGTTTCTTGAGAAAACCAGTTTTAAGATATCACAAACTCAACTTTCTTTAAAGATCAACCTGGGAAGGCCTTTTAAACATCACTAACAGGTCTGAACTGAGTGACTGATGGTCCTCAACCAAAAGGAGAGGGCAACCTACCGTAGGTGACTGCCAGACTCTTGAGTTAACAGGAAAGAAATATTTCCGTGCTTAACTTGGCTGAACCTCTCAACAGACCTGCCTCTGCTTAGTTTTTGTGTTCGGATGGTTGAACACAGTCAGGTACCGGTTCTGTATGAGAAGAGATGAGTCTCAAAAGACCTTTTGTGATGTGTCAGTTATGACATGCCCCTCAACTGTTTCCTCTGCCTCATGGATGCCTGGGCTCTGAGCTCACAGGCCTCCTCGCTCAGTCGAGAAGCAGCCACTTAGTCACACTAAGCTAACTTAATGAATGAAAAGTGGACAATCAGCAGAGACTCAACTGCACTTCAATGTGCAAGTGCCAGATCAGAGAACATGCCAACAGCTCAGTGCCTTCAACATCTTATTGCAATTGTTGGCAGGAGTGAAGCTCGACTTTTTTAGTTAAGAACCAAAGAAAAAAAAGAAAAAGTGAGTGGATTTGATCAAATCTGACAACAAGAGACCTCTTTGGGGATCTCTGTGTGAGGTGCCTCCATAAACTGACATGACTGTTTGTAATTTCCCTACTGGTCAATGTGGAGGCTTTTTTTTTGGTGTCAAGTTATTCTAAGTAATAGCTCTCAGCTCCAAATCTACTGAAGCCAAGACAAACCTGGTACTTCAGTTGATACCATCTTATCTCTTCCATCTTGAAAATGGAAACTTTTGGGCCTCAGTGTCTGACGGGCTCCTCGGCTGGCCCCTTCATCTCAGCTATGGTGAGTGGCCTAGGAGGTGCATCGTGGGGGGGGGCGGGCACTTGCCATCATGTTTACTATTCTTCCATGAGACAGTGTTGAAGGCTGCGTCTTGTAGCAGCTCATAGTTGTGGTGGAAAAACGCCAGGGTTCTATCAATGCTCTGAAGCCTCACAGCTTGGCTCATCCGTGCCAGCGGTGGAGGACACGTGTGCCAAAGTCTGCTGGGTTTGGCTCCTTCCTCACCCCCTGGCGTCCAACACTGATGTATCCAGCTGAGGTACAATAATTTGACACCTCTTAAGCAGTTGGACCTTTAAGCGTGACAACCACGGCTTTGTTTTATATTCCTGCCTATTTTGAACGCAATAAAAAATTACAGTCAGCAACATCTAAACTATGTTTTTATCCACGTTGGATTTCTGCCCCATCCCACCCCCTTCAATCTCCTTTATCCCTCCCTTTCCTATGTGGGATTTAACGTACACTTTGTGGTAACCTTGCTAAGTTATCAGTTTTTTTCTGTTCTCTCGCTGAATAAAGGCTTGTTTCTCAGTGCTTGCTTGTTAAGACTTCAAGGACGGCTCCCTCCATCTGGTATTAAGTACTGCTGCCAGTGTCGAGTTAACTGACACTCCTGCACTTAAACTAATGGCAGCGAACAGTCATCTCCTATGAGGTGCTCACTTTGGGGGAAAGAAAAAAAAATACCTAGCTCCCTCATCCCCAATCACAGTGGTGCTCTCGCCACCCACTGAATGAGAGCATGGGCATGAAAAGGGGGATTGTTTCACTGTTCAGGCTAATATGAGGGCAAAAGAAAACATGTCATACGCATGTCCTGTCTTGGGTTTGCTCTCCTAAGTTTGATGAGATGTTGCGAAGGTATGGCAAAAGCAAGAATCAGTATACCACCATCGAGTTTGTATTCATAGTTTTTAAAAATAATTTTTGATAATTTGTAAATGCAACATTATTTTACTTTATATGTTCATAGAAATGTATTATTTTAACTTGTAAGGCTGATCTAGGCAGAAAAAAGTAAAACATTCTGTTTGCTTCCAGGAAAAAAAAGCAACAGGATGTGATAAGCTTTTTTTTTTTTAAATTACTTAATTTGGAGATATTTTTATGGATTTGCTATCTTCATTTCAATATTAGGTCTTTATTGTATTTCACTCTAGTTCCACATCAAATTCAACAGGTTTTAGATCTTTTGAAGAGGATTTCATTAATACTTTGTTTTGTAAACCACCTATTACCGGGTTGGGTTATGGGGCATTGACCTATCTCAAGCAGTCAGTAAGAGGTAGGGCAGACCCTGGACAGGTCGCCAGTCCACCACAGGGAGCTGATTAGTTCATGAAAAATCAATATCTTACCTTTAGCAGATGTAGCTCTTTGAAAAACATCAATCCTGGAGCTCAAGTACTATCCTGCATTTAACAATTGATGGTTAAATGAGGTCTTCTGCAGATCGTTAAGTTTTGTAAATGGCCTTTAAAGGGACACTGCAACTTTTTTACATTTTTAAATCATTTTCTTGAGCCTTAACAGGGTTAATTAAAGGTCACCCAGCCCCCTTTGCCCCTGTGGCCAGAATATTTCACTTGCAACTTCACAGTTGCCAGTCTGGTCTGTTGGGACTTAGAAAAAATTGAGCTTGACATACCTGGTGCTGCAGTCTGCTTCCAGCATGTTTCCTGCATGTTTTAGATCATGAACACAGCTGATTTGTTTGATTTAGTGATGAACCTCTCCTGTAGACACTAATGAAGGCTGAGGAGACATTTCAGCAGCTAGATTAAGGGGTTAAAAAGAAGAATGTACAGCAAGGAGAGATAAGTCTTACTTTCGCTTTCTTCAACAAACACTAGGGGGTGCTAAAAACAAGCCAAAACTGACTAGTGTCCCTTTAATCACCCATTGGATCAAATTGGGTGTGTTAAAAAACAGAAACACGTAAAACATGTAGGATATTGGCCCTAGAGTCCCACGATCTGACATAAGAGCTATGAATGCAACCTTAAAACATACAATCACTATTTTATAAACCTTTAAAAACAATAAAGACAAAGTTTATCTCTTACTAAATAGAATATCTACTAAGAAATCACAATGCAACCATATAAACACTACTTGGTATATATGTTTGGTGTGTGTGTGCCTGCTCTGTCTTCTCAATCCCCAGTGAGTCGTGGCGGATGGCTGCTCATACTGAGCCAGGATCCTCTGGAGGTTTCTTCCTGTTAAAAGGGAGTTTTCTTCTCCACTGTCGCTACATGCTTGCTTAGTGTGAGGATTGCTGAAAAGACTTGATGCAATCTGCTGGGTTCCTTATATAGGAAACGTTTACCTAATTGACATAATGAACTGAACTCAATTGGAATGTTTACTTTGTGAAGTGCCTTGAGACGACTCTTGTTGATATTTGGCACTATATAAATAAACTGAATTAAATGACTTAAAAAGCAGGTAATTGGCATTACATGGTTGGGCAAAAAAGTTTTATATGGGAATTATATGGGATTATATGGGATCTAGACCAGGCTGCACAAAAGTCTCAACACTAGCTGATCAAAAAGACAAACAAAAGATTTTTGCCACTTTTAACTAGCATTAGAGGAAATATTATTTGTGATTTCTTTTATGACCCTCAGTAGAATCTCAGGGTATTTTTTGTGCTCTAACATTTGAACTCATATGTAAAAAGTATAATTGTTCATGGGGTGCAGCTGTAAGAAAGTTGTATGTCAAACACCTTTCTTTCAGATAATCAAAAAAATAATTTTAATCATTAAAAAGTTTAGTAATTCAGTAATATGAGTGATATAAATGAATGATTTAGAGCTGAACCAATCCAACATACCTCAAAGTAAACAGCTTAAGCCTGCCGCACACGAGAGCCAATAGCTGAGCTACCGGTCATTCGAGGCCGTTTGCTCAGCTGATTACTCGCTGTGTGCGCCTAATTTTCTGCCTCACGAGACGCTGAGGTTAAAATCAAACCGGTTTGATACTTTCCGCCCCACGGGGGGCAGAAACTCGCCGTGTGCGCACTATGTGAGCAGTCGGCTGAGCTGAAATCTTCCAAGTGACCAATCACAGCGCGTTCTCCCCTCACGTGATTCCAAGGTGGCAGCCTCCTGTCTGCATGACGGAAAAATAAAACTGAGACGGAGCTGGATATGGATATGGAGGAAATGCTTATACTTGTTTTGCTGATGAGGCGTCGCCGCCACCATCATAAGCCCTTTCTATAAAACAATGCCGCCAATTTGCCGCAAAGCCGATGCGGCATCTGGGAGCCTAAGGTCGTTTATAAGAGCTCAGACCGTGGCGGTAATGTTGCGCAATCATGTCAGTTTTATAAAAGATTACGCGATGGCGGCATAAAGGAGGTATGGGGGCGGTCTCTGCACTGTTGCAGACTTCCGTATATCTTGGACATAACTTGCTTTTTATTGCGATCGAAGCTGCGCTCGTTAAGTTTTTATTTTAACAACCAGCTACAGGTGTGTGTGCTGCACCATCCCTGTGAGCTGCAGATCTAACAGAGAAAAGCTCCCGGAGCACCACATCGGTCCAGTTAATCATCTCAGCTGGTTCTGTTTAGAAAAATGAAACTTAAGCACGTGTTTACTTTCATTTTCAATATAGTTCCCGGCCGGAGCTCGGCAGTAATTCATCACTTGGTCATGACACCTCCCTCTGTGGCGCCAAGGCTTAATGTGCTTTTATAAGACCGGCGAAGCTGCAACATTGCCGCAATATTACTATCAAGCGTGGCGGCACGAATGCCGCAAAATTCCCGCAACGTGATGATGCCGCCATAGTGCGTTCATAAGAAACACGTTGCGGTAATATTACGCTGATTTGCCAGCATGGTGTGTCTTATAAAAAGTCTCCGTTTTGTCTATTTTTCCGTCATGCAGACAGGAGGCTGCCACCTTGGAATCACATGAGGGGAGAACGCGCTGTGATTGGTCACTTGGAAGATTTCAGCTCAGCCGACTGCTCACGTAGTGCGCACACGGCGAGTTTCTGCCCCCCGTGGGGCGGAAAGTATCAAACCGGTTTGATTTTCACCTCAGCGTCTCGTGAGGCAGAAAATTAGGCGCACACAGCGAGGAATCAGCTGAGCAAACGGCCTCGAATGACTGGTAGCTCAGCTATTGGCTCTCGTGTGCGGCAGGCTTTAGAGTTAACGGTATCATTATCATTTCAAAAGATCCAATATAGTTATGAGACATTTGTCTTCGCATCTGTAAAGACTTGGTGAAATAAGCACATTTATATTAGAGCCAAGTTAATGTAATTTTTATTTAAATCGGTCAAAAGAACGTTATTGTAACCTGTTTATCCAATTGGTTGCCAAAAGATTTTGAGTCAAAATGTTGACATTTTGCAGCCTTGAGTGTTTAAACTTTCATGTTGATATAACTTAGTAAAATTATCAAGTGAATTCAGCTAATCTTGTTTTACAGTGTATTAAAAAATCCCATTTGGCACCTTGCTCCAAGCCTAGTTAAGTTGTTATATAAATATCTTGTACAGGTGAGTTGAGAACAAAGAGAGGTCCTCTCAGACCACAGGAGAGCAGCATCACCACTCGTCCTCCTCTGAACCCCCTTCTTAATGGAAACCTAAACAGCTTTTTAAGAATGAAGAGGTTTTTCAGTTTGTTGCTAAATATAGGCCACCTGGTGGGCGGTGGCATGTTCCAGAGCCATTTTCAACAAAGATGAGCCCCAGGTCCTGCCCAGGCTTGGCGGGTGGCGGCTGCCGGTGGTCCACTTTTCTCTTATGCACCGGCTCTTGAGTAAACACTGCAATCCTGCGGTCAGCTTCGACATGGCAAAAAGCGAAAGGACTCACTGTGCAGTCACACACAGCTATGGTGTGTTGTCTCCTCTGGCCCACTCAGTCCTGGTCCCTCCCCATCACAGAGGCCTGGGCAGGGGTCGAGGACCAGCGACAGACCTTGATGTGTGAGTCCAGGATCCTGCTGGGAACTCCTGTCGAGGGTGGTGTTGGACTCCCGGACTCCTCTGACTAAACATTTTCTATCTCAATGGAAGAATAAGAAAATAACTCCAAATCTGAAATAATGTTTATTGATAATTCATCATTTTGATTAACTGGATTGGTGAAATATACCTAGAACACACGAGCATGATAAATCATGATACAGTTCCAACAAATAAAGATTAAACGTTTCTTTTCATGGCACAGTGCACTGAGACGCATTTTTTGTAAGTTCAAATAAAAAAAGTGGTTCTACTCTGTTTATATTTACACTGAGCCCTCCCTGAATAGCATAGCGTGTACTCAAATGTTCAATTGGTCATATATTAGTGACAGAAATATCAGTTCTAATCAGGAAATGTCTGAAAACCAAACATTTCTATCAACTCTGCAGGATAATATACCATTAATCATCACTATCATTTCCAATAAAGGCTTAGATTAATCAACGTAGAGGATAACTGAGTCCTTATCCACTGAGGAAAATAAGGTACAACAGCTAAGCTTTTATCCATTCAGCTCTGTTCTCGCGTTGCTTTCCTATACACGAAGATCATAATTCAGACAGTCTCAGCGGCTACCTGTAAAGGACCACAGGGATGGCAAACAGCAGGACTGTGGCTTTCTGAACTTCTTAGCGGTGCGAGCAAAAGGATTTACGGTAACTCTCAGACAAGCGTTCACAGCTTGGACTTTTGGCATGAATTTGATATTGTCTCTGGCTGAGGATCAAGCCCACTGAACCTGAGGTCCTAAAGTACCTACACAAAACCCGAGGATGTTTGAATGATAAATCGCCGACATTTAGTGGCAGAACAAAAAAAACATTGGCCTATTACTGGATATATCAACCCTAATCTTAATTTTACAGTGAAGGCGCAGGCTGGGTGGCTTGATTGACCGGAGATCGACTTTGGGTCTAATTGACACGCTTCTCTCTTTGGGGCGAGGATATGAGTTTTCCTGCAGATTCAGCACAGGTGTAATAGTAGAAAGGCACCGTATGGTGTAAGAAATGCTGCAGTAGCCAGTGGGGGCCTTATTAAACACTAACCACTATTTGAAGTATATAGAACAAGTTATCTTTGAGTTAATATCCAATCCTTTCAAGGTATGCAGTTTATTTCTCTGTGTAACCGAATCTTCTCTCATCGCCTCCATATGAAGAACTTCTGGTTTTGATATAAGAGAAAGGAGCTCAGTGAGATTTCCTGAACAGAACATAACGATCAAACCATATGGCTACAAAAGCTCAAGAAGTTAATATATCTGACATGCAGAGTAACCAAATATTTCAACTGTTTAATGGATTAATGTCAACACGAGGGCATTTTGGACATAATTGATGTTATTATCTCCGGTATAAAAGCATCACGTACAAGGTTAAGGCTGTATTTTGTTGAAGTGCTGCCTGGCGACGGTGCCAAGAGGTGCTTCACACGGCCGGAGAGCTGGATTTAAGGTCAGACAGGATGCACCGAGCCAAAAACACACCAACCGCCACCCTGGAGAAAAAAGCTCCAGTGCTAATATTAGGAGGGAGACTGATTAAGGTGCTACTATTAGGTTTTGGCATTGATTTTGGTCCAAAGTAGGAACGCCCTCAGCACTTCTCTTTGGTGTTCGTGCCCCCGGTTCTAAATGGCACACTACATGATATTATGAGGAGCCAGACCAAACATGCCAAGGCAGACCACAGAGTTACTCACAGCCGCTGCACATTCTTTTGAGGCTGAAATGCAACCTGGTCTTATTTTTCAGCAGCTTGTCAGACTCAGTGTGGTGCAGAGAGGCGAACTAGGAAGGAAAACTGTTGTCACCTTTCTATAGCTTTTAGATGGACGAGATGGCTGGCTCACTTGTGAAAGCGAGAGGGCTGCCAGTCAAAAGATGTGCTTATAGCATCAACTGCTGAGAAAAGGAGAAAAGAGGAAATAGAAATGAGTTTATTGGTAAAACTGTGCAAGATGATGGACACATGTAGGTAAAGCAATAAGTGCAGTAACCGCATGCTCTATAAGATAAACAATGCCATGTGTGAGACTGAAATTGAAGTGACAACATAATGATTTGAGGCTAATTTAATTAAATCTTCGTAGCCTTTGGGGAAACTACGTGTCCAGCTGTTTGCATGATGCTAACGTCGCTGCTTTTCTAAACGAAGTTGACTTCTTTTTCTG
Organism: Aphyosemion australe; assembly: GCA_006937985.1. NCBI lineage: Eukaryota > Metazoa > Chordata > Actinopteri > Cyprinodontiformes > Nothobranchiidae > Aphyosemion > Aphyosemion australe. The sequence goes on from SSNS01000061.1 coordinate 1,708,363, forward strand.
TTTGCTTTCTCTGACCTGTCGGAGAGGAACCCCTTGGTGGATAGCATCTTCAAAGACTTGGCCCGAAAACAGTGTCAGGCATTCAATATGTCTGAACTTGTCATCAGATGAATTTTATTTAGAAAAATTCTTGTTATGACTGCAGCCAACCGTATCCACCAACTCTGCACCCATGGAGAGGGGACACAGGAGAGGAAGTCTTTCAGTAGTACTTAATCAAAGCAGGCTTTCAAGTAGTTAGCTCAAGAAAAGAGATAGTAATGCATTATATAAAAGATCTGCATATAAATAAAAACTCCCCTTTAAGCTCACCACGCGGAAAAACATTCTTCCATTTGTTAAAAAGTTTAAATAGGGCGGTGCTTTTTTGGCCTGTGGGAACATTCACTCTGTTTCACCTCACTGTAAAGATTTAAACAAGCCCTCAAATAAAAAGGTTGTTATTGAATTCTCCCTAAAGTCATCTGGAGCAGACTACTGAAATCTGGCAGCACACTCATTGGGCATAAAATTGACATTTTTTCACCCTGAAAAATAAAAATAACTCATTATTTGTCAAACAAGTGTGTTTTACTGCAAAATTTTTACTTTGCCTTGTCTGACCTGTAGTTTACAGTAGCTATGTGTAGAAATCTGTTCTATACAATACAGGGATTTTTCAGATGTTTTGAAGAGTATTCTTGTAAAAGTTACCAATGATCACTATCATACTGGTTGTAGATAGTAGGGATGAGTGAGTACACCACTATCTGTATCTGTTCAACTATCTAAATTATCTGTACCTGTACTTGGAGTGGGTGGGGGCTAAACCGGAAGTGGGCGTGCTTCACCCGGAAGTGGGTGTGGTTTAACTCAGTACATTATTTTAAGTCTGAAATTGATATGGATTGATCACAAGTTGCTATATGTATTGTTTATTTGAAAACTATTTACAGATCAGCTTCAGAATTGAGATTCAGTGTTTTTGATCACAACAGTAAAGGAACTATTACAGAACAAATTTTTCAATAAACTCAGAACATGAATACTAAAGTGCATGAATGAATATAACTGAACTCATGCAGTATATGAACTACTAGAATAAGACACAACTTTTAATTTAAACTTTTTTTAATTTTATGATCAAACAATTTTTTTCTAAAGTTCTTGGCATTTTCCCCCCACAAAGTTAAACAAAACAATGTTGGTGTGTGTGTGTGTGCGCGTGTCTGTGTGTGTGTGTGAGAGAGAGAGAGAGGTTTTTCTACTGACCAAATAGTCCTGTGCTGTATTTCAAGAGAGAGAGAGAGAGAGAGAGAGACCAACGCGATACGAGCCGTTTTCAGCTCTCTTGTCAAATGCACCACTACGAAACAAGTAACTTTAAATGTTACACAAACTGAAAAAGAGGCGAGCTGAAGAAGGGAGTACAGATTACTGAAGCAACATGACTAGAGAGAGCTACAAGCACAGAGGCCTCAGTCACTGTCGTGTGTGAGCGGAGCAGCACAGCTGCCTCCCGGCGCGGCAGAGATGGTTTTGTCTGTAGGGAGGGGCGGGTGCTCTGTGTGACTGGCCAATCACAGACCGTAAAGACAGTCAGTTACCCAATGAGGATTCTCCTTCCACCCGAACACAGATAATCATGAATTTTACTCGTTTAATATTCGTACTCGTCAAAAATACATTATTCGTACCGGATACTCGTCTGAAACGAGTATCCGGCTCATCCCTAGTAGATACCTACCTTGATGGCCTCTCTTTGGAAAAATTGCGTTACATGTTACAACAGGACAGATGAGCCAATGGGTAGTGCTAGTCATTCATGTGGCAGTACTTTGTAAATCTGTACACTATCATCTTTTTGTTACATGATTATTTTACATTGGATTCTGTGGCCAATTACAAATGGCCATAAAGTTCAGCCACAGCTAAATGTACACTCACAGGCCACTTTATTGGGTACACCTGTCCAAGAGCTCGTTGATGCAAATTACTAATCAGCCAATCACATGGTGGCAACTCAATGCATTTAGGCATGTTGACATGGTCAAGACGATCTGCTGCAGTTCAAACCGAGCTTCAGAATGGGGAAGAAAGGTGATCTAAGTGACTTTGAACGTGGCGTGGTTGTTGGTGCCAGACGGGCTGGTCTGAGTATTTCAGAAACTGCTGATCTTCTGGGATTGTCACGCACAACCATCTCTAGGGTTTATGGTCCGAAAAAGGGAAAACATCCAGTGAGCAGCAGTTCTGTGGGTGAAAATGCCTTGTTAATGCCAGAGGTCAGAGGAGAATGGCCAGACTGGTTGGAGCTGATAGAAAGGCAACAGTAACTCGAATAACCACTCATTACAACCAAGGTATGCAGGAGAGCATCTCTTAACGCACCACACGTGGAACCTTGAGGCAGATGGGCTACAGCAGCAGAAGACCACACCAGGTGCCACTCCTGTCAGCTAAGAACAGGAAACTGAGGCTACAATTCACACAGGCTCACCAAAACTGGACAATAGAAGATTGGAAAAATGTTGCCTGGTCTGATGAGTCTCGATTTCTGCTGCGACATTCTGAAGGTAGGGTCGGAATCTGGCGTCAACAACATGAAAGCATGGATCCATCCTGCCTTGTATCAATGGTTCAGGCTGCTGGTGGTGGTGTACTGGTGTGGGGGACATTTTCTTGGCACACTTTGGGCCCCTTAGTACTAACTGATCATCGTTGCAACGCCACAGCCTACCTGAGTATTGTTGCTGACCATGTCCATCCCTTTATGACCACAGTGTTCCCATCTTCTGATGGCTACTTCCAGCAGGATAATGCACCATGTCATAAAGCTGGAATCATCTCAGACTGGTTTCTTGAACATGACAATGAGTTCAGTGTACTCAAATGGCCTCCACAGCCACCAGATCTCAATCCAATAGAGCACCTTTGGGATGTGGTGGAACAGGAGATTCACATCATGGATGTGCAGCTGACAAATCTGCAGCAACTGCGTGTTGCTATCATGTCAATATGGACCAGAATCTCTGAGGAATTTTTTCAGTACCTTGTTGAATCTATGCTATGAAGGATTAAGGCAGTTCTGAAGGCAAACCTGGTACTAGAAGGTGTACCCAATAAAGTGGCTGATGAGTATAGCCTCTAACACAGCCAAAGGTCAAGTCTGCAAGGAACTTTCTGTTTCTACTAAAATACCTTTAGGGACACAAAATTAATTTTTCTTAAAAATGTTTTTAAAATGACATTTGCATCAACCACTATGACATTTGGGGAGCTAGAGTGGTTTAAGATGGCACTAATTGCTTTGCTTTCAGATGAGACACAGATCACACTGCAGGGATATGAAATTAATGATGATGTAACAATAGGTATAGAAAAAATGGTGCTTTCTACTTTAAATACAACGTTCAATGAGAAACCATCAAAACAAAACATATTGATTCTACTGGAGTAGTTGGATCAGAATGCCTCATGCTGCACCAAAGACACAAGCTGCTGTTGGTGCTACAAAAAATGATTGAATTCTATTTAAAGACTGTTTAATGCAAAGCCAATGGTGAAATAAAGGTTTATAAATCAGCATATGCACAAACTTCTGTGAAATGTTTAAAATCGGCGTTAAAAACCACACAGTTATACATTTGTCCCATAAGATGTGCTTGTTCCATGGCTAGAGTGGAAACTGGTTCACTCGAGTTTCCGGTTTCTGTGAAAAAACTTTATCGCCAAAAAGACTAAAGCAGATGAACTTCAAACTTTTTTCTGACAATTTAAAAAAAAAAAGTTTTACATTTCCTCAACAGCCTGCCATGGAGTATCATTTTTACTGTTGGTTTAATTTAAAGAGCTGTAAGTGGGACAGTAAAACTCAGAAAGTTAGCTCATGAATCAGTTTAAAGAGCATCAGAGATGTATAACCTCACTTCAAACACGTACTTTATGATTTTGCAATGGACTGCTGAGGCGGCTGTTGTTACGCCAAGGATGTATCACTGGCATATTGATTGATGAATGATGGGATTTACATCTGCACAGAAGCTAAACATGTTCTTTTCTCACTACTTCCCCCCTTTACCAAACTTTATGAACTCCAGTTTGGTGCTTCTGCGTAATCTGACGAACAAAAACTTCCTGATTCTCTTTCTGCTGCAGAAAATTTGAAGCATTGAAGTTGAATTACCAGCAGGGACAGGAAGTAGTTTTTATCTTAATCTCTGGATACTGCTAATGAGTCCATAACTTGTGTCCAGTATGATAATCTACAAGTTCCCTTAAGAGCAGAATTCCATCCATCACAGAAACCTACACATTCCTCCTCTGGGTTTAACCACAAACACAGTTCACCTCTTCGTTGACCAAAACTCTCCATGAAAGCTTCAAAAGGGAATTGACTCTCCGAGAAACGCGGCCAACTTTACCACTGAAATAGATTTCAATAAATTTTAATTTCCGCAGCCACTTTTCCCGGTCTCCAGTAGGTAATGAATTAGCAAACAAGGGGCCTCAAAAGAATTCCCTCCTATTACTCTTTGCTCAATGAATTACCGTCGACCACACAAGAAAAACAAAAGACGGCGAGTTTATTTTGCTGTGGTGGGCCATTTCAACACAGCAATTATTCACTGACACCGCCTTCAAAGGTTCCTCAGTCAAAAACATCACAGCACTGTGTGGTGCTTTGTCACAGTATCAAGAGTTAAACATGAAAAGGAGGCTTTGTCTTTTTGATCACAGAATAAAAGGATTTTCAGTAAAATAGTGGAACTGGAAAAAGCTTAGTGTTGCTAAGCTGAATAATATGGAGCATTAAGGTGTAACTTTAAGTTCATTAAAAACAACCCCAAAAATAAGAATGTTTGCAAAGAAAAAACAGGATAAATAAAATTTCCTTTTTTTTGGCCATTTTGAAGTGTTCTCCTGTGTAATAGGGATGTGAATCTCCACCACTGAGGCCGATTCGATACGTATCTCGATACGCTACCAGCGATACGATACATTAACGATACGGTGAAACCCTCTGACGATACGATTCGATACGATTCATCCCTGCTGACGATTCTTGAAAACGATTTTCGATTCGATACATTTCATGATGCTATTTTAAACGATTCAACACATTAAAAAAATCTTCCAGCCCACATGTGATTTTTAAATATCAAAATGATTTTCCCTCTCCTCTGTGAAGGATGTATTTGATCCTCTATTGTTTTTGATTAATCAATAAATGCAACATTAAAAGACAATGCACTTCATGAGTGATATTTTACATATTATACGTAACATTATTGCTACAATACTTGAAATAAGGGGGTTGACACTAGGTTTAGACAGAAAAATAAACCAACAGAATCAGAAAATGATTAGAGTTCATCATTTTTCAATTATTTGGAATTATTATGAAACAGTAAAATTTTGAAAACACTTCTAAATATTGTAATGATCCATATGTGGCAATATTAAAAGCTGTTGTAGCCTAATGTTACTGTTCCTTTAAGAGAATAGTCCAAGCTGAGATGTGAGTTTATCGCAGCTGTTTATTGGACTTCTCTGAACTAAAATGTCATTCTGTCTGTTGTTTAGTTCTGCACAAATGTTACAATAATAAGGAATTATGTTAGATGACCTCACACAAAGCTTTAGTTGCGCAGATCAACAAGAATGCTCTGAAGAATACGCTGCTGCAGAAACCGGTCACACGGACTTTAGTAAGTTTTATTTTGACAGGAAGCACGTACGTTGGCTAATATTGTCCCACGATGGTTTTTCTAACTGCGGCTGCGCACCACCTGGCCTCCGCTAAAAGAGAAGGATGGTGCGTTCCATGCGCCTCATAAAACGAGGACATAGGAAAACAATGAAGTAATCGATGTAACCATAGTTTTAACCGATGAGAGACTCGTACGGGAAGATACATTGCGATACAGCCATCAGTTATAACCGATGCGCACTGAAGCTACCGGTGCAGTCGCATCGCTAACGCCATGAACGAACCACCGGTTCATATCGGTGAATCTCTCCATCCCTACTGTGTAAATTTGATCAGTAATAATGACAAATGGCCTTAATTTGATATAGCGCCCTCTAGGGTTCTACAAACCCTCCAGGCACTTTACAACATAAACAGTCTTTCATCCATGCACATACACATTCACACACTGGTGGTGATGAGCTACAATGTAGCTACAGCTGCTCTGGGATGCACTGAGAAAAGCGAGGCTGCCGTAACTGGCGCTGCGGGTCCCTCCGATCTCCAGAAGCCATGGTGGATTAAGTCTCTTGCCCAAGGACACAGCGACTGCAACAGACTGAGTGGGGCTCTGGTTGTGGGGCGGGCGCTTAACTTTTTACCGTCGTACTAAATAATCTAAAAGTGCAAGTTGTGTTATTTCAACACATTTGCAGTGGTCTCTAGTCTTGCCTTGTGAGTCAGAAAATTGATGACCTCTCCATGACCTCTCACACTTTGATAATTCATGTTCACACGAACCATAAGGTGCGTTTCCTTTATCGGAACTTCGGGGTAAATTTACAGGAAGTTCCCAATGTGTGCTAGTCTCCACTTGACCGGGCCGGCCGAACGGCTGTTTTCCGGAACCTTCTGAGTACCTGATCGGGGTAGGTACTCGGAACGGCCCGATAAAAGGCCCGGTGAAAACGCTGGGCGGGAAAGCTGCTGATTGGTTGTAACTCAGTCAGAAATGATGTCAACTCAGGAGGAAATAGGAAATGCATATATGTGGCAGGAACCGTTATTTAGGAGAACACGAGTTGTTAGAGAGATGAGCGATGGAAGCCATCGCTGCATATAACATAGCAAACATAAACGTGCCGACTATTATTGCTTCCTCCATTGTGTCGATCTTTGTTTACTGCTTTTCGTGCATTTTGCACTGATCAATGATGTAACTCACTGCGTAGCGGTTGCGATGCGCTGACGTTTCATCAAATTCCTTGCTGGGCCAAATATATATGGAGACAGGACAGCTTAACAGAACCAGGGTTTTGGATCTCCCGGTCAATTTCAAGCTCACAGATTTACCCTGACGTTCCGATAAAGGAAATGCACCTTTGTAGTAGTCTTCTTTAATCAAGACACACATTTAAAACCCAATAAACAAATAAATCAGAATTAATTAGGATTGTGAATGCTTTTTTTCAGACAGCAACAGGCAAAATAAGCTGTTCTAAAATACTAAATAATAAATGTTGAAATAAAAATATTTGAAATAACGAAATTCTTTATTTTTCCTGAAATGTGGTTTTTTTTTGCAAATCAGGTAAATTTGTTGGATGCTCATTTCTTTTAATGACAAAGCATGAAGGACCTGGTGTAAGTGCATTGTGCCAAAATAAGGCTTATCTGAAGGCTGAATGGACCCCATCCCAAACGGACTGCTGTTTCTGTTAAACAACTCAAATCTCATGTAAAACATTAGAGGAAAGAATCTGTTTTAAGACGACCATGATGCACTTTGTTCTTAGTGTGCTCACACTAGCCTTTAGCACATCAGTCCGATCTGGGGTAAACTTAATTTCTTTAAGTAATGGACAATCAGCAATCAGGAAGGGATCTACAAGAATTATTAATAACTTTTACACAGAAACACCTCAAAATGTATCCAAATAAAAACATGGCTAGAACAAAGAAGCATCAATAATAATCTGTGCAGAGGTGATATTTAACCCCCCCGCCCACACACACACACACACACACACACACACACACACACACACACACACACACACACACACACACACACACACACACACACACACACACACACACTTAAAAAGTGGCAAGTTTAAATAAAAATGGTAATTGACTTCAAAACACAAACAATACAAAGCAAATACCATAACCTGCATATAAATAAATATTCATGGTTATCCCAACAAGCTTGAATATAGTTGAATTATTTTGTTTCATCAAAAAGTATGTGTGAGAGTGAGAGCTTGTATTACGGTGTGTGTGTGTGTGTGTGTCTAAGTGGCCTGTGTGTGGCCAGACTCGCTGGGCTGATCTTGGCCCCTGGCTCTCGCTGGCGATCAGCACGTCTGTAAAGAAACAGCTGGAGGCAAAGCCAACACCGGTCGCTCTCAGGAGCTCGGCCCTGCCAGCAGTGACAGATTCCAGAACTTTCCATGGACCTGCGTTGTCATGCCAACAGGTCTTGGCATGCCACGACTCGTCCTGATCTGCACACCTGGCCCACCAAGGGTCCAGCACCACTCCTGTCACTGTGTGATGAACAGGTCATTTACAACCCAAGTGTTTGTGTGTTTTTAGGAGTTATGGGCCCAGGCAAAGAAAACAGCGTGGCAGTGGACCTCCTGTGTGTTGCCCTAATCAAACAGAGCAGAGAAACCTTAATGCTGCAGAATAGACGGGCTTCAACTTGTTCATAGTTCCTCTGTGGAAAACCCACAAAGAGGGACATTCAAAAAGAAACCTGCATCATGGAAAATAGTTAAAGAAAGATTTTTGTTTGTCTTTGATAGGAAGTTTTTACAGAAAGAAGCATGAATCAAAAGAAATAACTCACTGTGACTCCTGCCACAGAAAATAATGTGAAATTCAGTTTTGCACATTATCTCTGTTCACTGACTGGTTTATTTTCCACGGAAGGCTCAATATTGTTCTCCAATAACCATGACAGTACTGGTTCTTATTATTTTACTAATTGTAACTGAAATAACGGAGTAAAGACATGTGGGTGTGGCATATTGTGAGAAGAAGTGATTTATATTCAGGAAGGATCAATCTTTTATTTTCATTTAAGGTGGCTCAGAAAGTTGTGTCTAATTCTTGTTTGACCCGAGTGGCACAAACCTAAAGGGCAAGAGGTTTGTTATATTTTTGTTAACACACAGAGACATTGCTTTCATGTAGAAGTACAAGGCTGACATAATTCCCATGAACAAATAAGATCAGTACCAATTTTACGAGTCAACTTTTCTAAATCAATTAAAAGTTGTAAAAACATTAAACTGAAAGAACAACAAGGAACCAAAAAGCAATTAGACACTGAAATAGAAATAAAGGTTTAATGATGTATATTTAATAGTATTTTTACTTGTTTATCATTTACTGTAGTCATATTTCATAAAACGTCTGTTTACATTTGATGTTCTATGAATTACTAATATTAATAAAACAATAATACTGTCATCTGTTCAGATATTTGGAATGAGGTAAACAAAAACAATATCTTACCTGTTGCTAATAGCCAGTTATAATTTAATCATTAAAGCTGCAGTGTGTGAAATCCATAGAAATCATGGTAAAAATGCAACTCTTTAGCGCCATGCAGTTCAGAGGAAGTATTGCAGCTACGGTGGCCCACTCAAAAAGGAAACAACCTCCAGCATTCACTCCAGGTCCATTCTTTATAAATAGCATGAGCTTGATAGTATAGTATAACCTAACCCACACAAAGCATATAACTACTCGAGCAATTAAAAAAGCATTTTTAATTATGACGGTTATGTCAACCTATCAGTCCTGAAGGAAGCAAGCATATCTGTCACAGATATATAAACGCCACACACGGAGGAGGGGTGGCATCAGCCGGAGCTGTCTCAAAAACAATAGAAGCCTGAACCTGCAGTCGGGCTGAATATGCGGTCTCCGGGTCTGCAGCCGAGGGGTCCGGTGTCACGTGGATCTTGGGGAAGATCAATGCTGTAAACAACAAGTTGCTGCTGATTCAGACGCAACGGCTGGCGTGGTGGTGGAGATGGAGCGTCACTGTGGCTGCTTGTTAGGTGAGGAGGGTTGGTGTGAGCTGGGAGATGTGAAGAGACAGAGCGGACATCACTAGCTGTCGCTTAACCACCAGACACGAGTGAATTTATCCTAAGATAGAATCCCATAGTTCATCAGCAATGTGAAAGTTGAGGTCTTGTTCCCATTTAGATCTAATGGTGTATATTGAGGGGCATTGTAAATCTGACATTAAATTGTACAGAACTGATATTACACCCCTAAACAGTTGGGTTGACCACTAAAAACGTGTCAACTGGATTATCTGGAGGTTTCTGAGGGAACTGCGCTGTAAGAGTCTGCACATAATGTCTGACCTGTACAGATCCCCAAATGATTTAATTTAATTCTGTGCCAAATGTGAAAGGCTCTGTCTGTCACTGATGCAGCAAACAGGTTAATGAAGTCATGATCTGCAGCTTTAAATCACTTCCTCAGAAAAATGTTTGTACTTCCCAGGAAATGTGAATTATCTCTCGTCTTTAGTTGTTTGCATTTATAACTTCTGCACTACGCATGGAGTACTGACGGTTCAGGGCCGAAAACCACTGATTTATTCTTGCTGTAGTTGTGACTAGTCGCTCAAACTCAATTATGGAAAAGCTTTTTCAAAACCCGGTGTTTAAGGAGGAGAAATAGGAGGTTAAGCACATCATAAAAATGCACATTTTCACCTGGTTTACTTTGGCTCAACGTTTTTAAAGCAAAGCAACTGGAGAACAAGCTTTGAGTTGGTGTGTGTGTGTGCGTGCGTGTGTGTGCGTGTGTGTGCGTGCGTGCGTGCATGTGTGTGTGTGTGAGAGAAAAGGGATTATTTCTCACTCCATCTCCCTGGATGTAGTAGCCACCCATGATTTTCGAGTCTAGATTTACAGACAAACACACTCGCCCACATTAAGGGTGGAGTAAGGAGAGAAAACATGATTTGTGTATGGATGTCCGGCATGTGAGCTTTCTGATTGATGGGCAGCTGAGGAGCACAGACCGATCCTTATTAGGGGCTAAAAGCTGCCAGCTCTCAGGGATGCGTGGGCATGTCCTCCTTTGGTAAATGATCAGGTGTTTGACTGTCTGGCAGGAAGGAAGTCCTTATTAATTTTGAGAAGGCCGAGGCTCAGCAACCTCAGGCATGCCTGCTGCCACACACACACGCACGTACGCACGCACACACACACACACGTTCCTCTCACTGTGGTTCATTACTGTACAGGAGAGCTGGTGTGTTATTACATGAAAAATCCTGATTGGGAACAGATATGTACAGCTGTGGAGGTGTTAAAACAAATATATAGACATATCCTGCTGGTTATTTTTCTCCCAAGAATTTTATGTTTAAAAATAAAAATGTAAAGTTTTACACTTGAATTGATCAAACCTGTTTACTTGGAGCTATTCATAAGCCTGCATGCTGTATTATCTGTCCTTAAATTATATATACTATTTCCTGGATAGAAATTTACCGGCTCAATGATATGTCTGCAGCATTGTCACCTTCTCTGGGCTCAACTCTAATGAATATAGTGCAAACCACTTCCTCTGTGCAAACAAGGTTTTGGTGTGAAGGGACTGAACAGAACATTTGAGATTTTGTATTACAAATCCACTTTCTGTATTATTATGGTGAATGTGTTAGCCTAAAGCTAGTAGATCAAATAAACACATTTTTAAGCTAATTTGGAACTTTTCTTCAACCAAAGTCTTGTAAGTTGTGCTGCATTGGTGGCTGTTATACCCCACATTGAAAAAGGTGCAGTTTCAAATCCCGCTGCATCTTTTATGCGTGTAATTAGCATATTCTGTCCATGCATGTGTGGGTTTTCTGCTCTGGCTCCTCCCACACTCCAAAACATACATGTTAGCAAGAATCAGGAGTATTTTTCCTCAGAAGGCACCATCTAGAGGTGGAAACAAGTATTGCTTGTTTAAGGCCTTCTCCTTGCTTCTGTGATTACGGCTGGAAGCAATGCTTCTCATTCATGATGCGCACCTCTACCCAGCCGAAAGAGCTAAAACACATAGCTTTACATTCATCGGCCACTTTATTGGGTATACCTTGCTAGTACCGAGTTGGACCCCCTTTTGCCTTCAGAACTGCCTTAATCCTTTGTTTCATAGATTCAACAAGGTACTGGAAACATTCCTCAGAGATTTTGGTCCATATTGACATGATAGCATCACGCAGTTGCTGCAGATTTGTCAGCTGCACATCCATGATGTGAATCTCCCGTTCCACCACATCCCAAAGGTGCTCTATTGCAGGGTTTCTCAACCCTGGTCCTCAGGGCCCCCTGCCCTGCATGTTTTCCATGTTGCCCTTTCAAACACCAGTGTTTTACCTGCTGCCACACACCTGACACAAATGAGTGAGTGATTAACAGGCTTCTGCAGCCATGTGCTGAAGCAGAGACATGGAAAACATGCAGGGCAGGGGGCCCTGAGGACCAGGGTTGAGAAACCCTGCTCTATTGGATTGAGATCTGGTGACTGTGGAGGCCGTTTGAGTACAGTGAACTCATTGTCATGTTCAAGAAACCAGTCTGAGATGATTCCAGCTTTATGACATGGTGCATTATCCTGCTGGAAGTAGCCATCAGAAGATGGGTACACGGTGGTCATAAAGAGATGGACATGGTCAGCAACAATACTCAGGTAGGCTGTGGCGTTGCAACGATGATCAGTTAGTACTAAGGGGCCCAAAGTGTGCCAAGAAAATGTCCCCCACACCATCACACCACCACCACCACCAGCCTGAACCGTTGATACAAGGCAGGATGGATCCATGCTTTCATGTTAACGCCAAATTCCGACCCTACCATCTGAATGTTGCAGCAGAAATCGAGACTCATCAGACCAGGCAACATTTTTCCAATCTTCTATTGTCCAGTTTTGGTGAGCCTGTGTGAATTGTAGCCTCAGTTTCCTGTTCTTAGCTGACAGGAGTGGCACCCGGTGTGGTCTTCTGCTGCTGTAGCCCATCTGCCTCAAGGTTCCACGTGTGGTGTGTTCAGAGATGCTCTCCTGCATACCTTGGTTGTAACGAGTGGTTATTTGAGTTACTGTTGCCTTTCTATCAGCTCCAACCAGTCTGGCCATTCTCCTCTGACCTCTGGCATCAACAAGGCATTTTCACCCACAGAACTGCTGCTCACTGGATGTTTTCCTTTTTTCGGACCATAAACCCTAGCGATGGTTGTGCGTGACAATCCCAGAAGATCAGCAGTTTCTGAAATACTCAGACCAGCCCGTCTGGCACCAACAACCATACCACGTTCAAAGTCACTTAAATCACCTTTCTTCCCCATTCTGAAGCTCGGTTTGAACTGCAGCAGATCATCTTGACCATGTCAACATGCCTAAATGCACTGAGTTGCTACCATGTGATTGGCTGATTAGTAATTTGTGTTAACGAGCAGTTGGACAGGTGTACTCAATAAAGTGGCCGGTGAGTATATATACGTTACGAACGTTTTACCGTTCTATTAATTGTTTTGACCTCGCAGTACGGAAACGTATTGCAACCCAGCTACTGCTTCCTATTTTTGATTATGCAGATATAATCTATCAGAACTCTACCTTGACATGTCTTCATTCACTGGATGTTATCTACAACAGTGTTTGTCGTTTTGTTTTACGTTGTCCATTTAGAACCCATCACTGTCGCATGTACGAACGCCTTTCATGGTACTCACTGAAAGCTAGACGTCAATTTCATTGGTTGCTTTTTATTTTTAAATGTATTCACTTTGATTTTTCATCTTATTTGAAAGTTTTGTTAGTTCCTGTCATCCCCGAGCATCAAACTCGATCCAATGATCATCTGTCACTTGTTATTCCTCGTTTTAGAAAAGAAGTGGGAAGACATGCCTTTTGTGTTAAAGCTCCTTATGACTGGAATAAGTTACCTTCTAACTTGAGGTCCATTTCTTCAATTTGTTTATTTAGAAATGTTCTGTATGACTATTTAATGCCTATTTGTGATTGTTTTGCTGTAACTGCCTAATTTGGACACGTATGCATGTGTACACTGGGTCAGTTTATATTATCTTACTTCTCAAAATGAGTTCTGGGGTTCTAGGACTCTGGGAAGTGCTATATCAAATTCAGGCCATTCATAACTACTATTAGAGTAATACTACCTTTCCTTAGCAAAGATCATTTGACAACTCAGCCTTATCTTATTGTTTGAAACATTTCTGCTGCTGCCTTTTTGTTTTTTAGACCCTTTGTCTAAAAAGTTATTCCATTGCTGCAGACTGGTCTAAAACCTGGGCCTGGTCCTGTGTATGCACATGTGTGCATGTATGTTTTGCCAGACTGTTTATAAAAGTGAGCATGTAAGTTCAGCTTTGAGTGCCCAGAAAACAGAATATAATTAAAAGTCAACAAATGACTTCACTGAATGCAAACCTGCACAAATCCACTTACAGAAACACAAACAAAAATGTACGAGCCTACTTAAAAATGAGTGGAAATAGAACATGAACAGTTAAAAAAGGATTTTGGTTCGTCTTTTTGAGTTGTATTTCCCAAGGCTTATCATGAGTAATGTGTTTTACCAACAAGAAGTAGCCTGAAAATAAATTATTAATCAGTGCAGCTTGAAAATATCTGCCTTTAAACTAGAGAGACAGCTGGAACATGGGAATTCCCCCTTCCAGTGACCGGATCACACCTACACAGCCACTTCACTCCCACCATTAACACCAAACTTTAAGCAGCTACAACAGCTCTTTTCCCCCTGTAATCCATCTGCACCACAAAGCTCAGCTCTCCCTGGGGGCAGTGTAATATAAACATGTTCAGATTGCCTCAGTATTTCCAACACCACCCAACCACGCCGTGCCCCATCTGAGAGAAAGAGGATCCAGGTCTGAATCAGTGCGGCTTTATTTACAACTCTCACAAAACAAACTTTAAAAAGAGCTAATTCCTTTTCGCTTATGCAGTGCAGAGGCAATGAAAGCCCAGTCTTATGTTACAGCGTTGTGAGGCTGTGGGCAGCACAAAACAAACAGTTGTGAGCTCTGACTTCCTTCCTTCTTTGCTTTACAAGGGGATGCAGCTTGGAGAAATGTATTGGCTCTTGTGAGCAAATCCGCTTCATGGATTTAGACTGTTGGAAAACCACAGTGGGACAGAAAACAAGCTGCCTGGCCAGAGCCCATGTTTGACTTACACTTGGCGTTGATTTATCTCCTACCCACAGTGTGTAATTGAAAGTCTAATGGACTCACTGTTCATTAGTAAATTTACACTTCTGTACATTTACAACACCAAGGCCAAGGGTGTGTTTAAATAAAAGAAGACCTCAGTGTTTTTGACTTTTTTCTTGCTCAGTTCTACAAAATATAGAATTACAGAACAAATTTCTTCAAGTGAAGGTCAACGCAAACCCGCAACATGTAAAAAAATCATAATAGTTGCCATAATGGTCCATAATTTTCCTGTCAACTTTAAATGACCAATTCATAAATAAGGTTTTGTGGTCTGTGTTGAAACACATGACATGGTTAGTTTTCTAATCTATGTCTTTGTGGTGTTTTAGTTTGCTCGTTTTAACCTTTTAAAATGTGTTCAGCCACCACTGTTCACCACCTGTAATAATTGACTTACCAAACTTTGACATTAAAATATAGTGGATAATCTTCTGCTAATTCAGTATGATCTCTGTATGTTCTGAGCTAATGTGCCAACAAACCAGTGGTGCCTTTAACTAGGGGTCAGGGTGACATTAGTTTCCTTGAAGCTTCAATGAGTTTCAACTTTTATTTTTATTTATTTAAGACTATAGTTAACCTCAGAGTGGCATCTGTATTTGATTTGTTCTTGGAGTCACAATTTATTTTTCTTTCATTGTAAGCCTTTTTATCATCATCATCATCATCATCATCATCATCAAAGCGTTGAACAACCATAAAAAGTAACAGGTACAGACAGTACTGTTATTGTTAAGGTCTGTATAAAGCTTCTTTCCTGTCTGGATCCTCTCCAGCTAGCAGACCTTCCTGGTTCTTTACTTCCAGGGGAGGAAGACCGGTAACACTCTGTTCTGATACACTCCCAAAAATGACCATTATTCAGTAGGTTAGTTTTAAATTGGTTTATATAGAAAAGGCATAGAACATGGTACAAACAAGACAATGTGACCCCTTGAGCCACCCCTCATGGTCATCAGTCAAAAGGGCCTCAAATCCTTTGAGACATTAGTTTTTATCCATAGCTTGGCCCTCCCCATTTGGTGACATGGTTCATTTCTATTGGATCAGTACATGGAAATGTGTCAAGATCCGTGTGTGTCACGAATCTGATCCTAAATGAACAAGATGTGAAATTCATGGGTGTTACTGTATTTAGTCTGATTGTGTAAAGAACAATCACACCAGCATGCTGTACAGATCAATGATGGGGACATGATCTAAGCCATGTCCCAGATCAAATAAATTCTCCAACAGACCCCCTGAAGAGGTGACGAAGGTTCCTCTCCCATAAGTACTGCTGGATAACTTTTTTGACCAGCCGGAGTTGACGCTCAGAACTGTAGCTTTGCCCCTGCCGAAGTGACCAAAGCCACTCCGAACAATGTACCTAAAGAAACGATGTTGAAGTGCAGAGTCTAAGACTAAAAACCTAAATGTGCTTCAGGCTTCCAGCTGTTGCGTTTTGACCTGGCCTCCCAACAGGTCATTGCCATTGTCTCCGCCGGTTGGATGTACTGCCAAATTCTCTGAAACGCCTTTGGAGACGGCTTATGGTAGAGAAATGAATATTCATGTCACGGGCAACAGCTCTGGTAGACATTCCTGCAGTCAGCAATTGCATGCTCCCTCAAAGGTTACAACATCTGTGGCATTGCGCTGTTTGATGAAACTGCACATTTCAGGGTGGCCTTTTATTGTGGGCAGTCTAAGGCACACCTGGACATTATTCATGCTGTCTAATCAGCCCCTTGATATGCCACACCTGTGAGGTGGGATGGATTATCTTGGTAAAGGAAAAGTGCTCACTAACACACATGTAGACAGTAGTGATGCGCGGGTTAGGGTTTTTTTCAACCCGCGGGTACCGAAGATTTCAAAAAGTCTGACCTGCACTAAACCGCCCCGCATCACTTTGTCTAGTTTTATAACCCGCCCCGCCCACCTCATTAAACACACATAATATTGAGCTTCTTACCTCGCTGAATCTTTCCCAAACACGCGATTAGTTTGCCCCTCCTTTCTTTTAAGAATGTAAACTCCCAAACGAATTTTATCCATAATATCTTCCTCCATCGTTT
The DNA here is from genome assembly GCA_006937985.1 of Aphyosemion australe. Classification (NCBI taxonomy): domain Eukaryota; kingdom Metazoa; phylum Chordata; class Actinopteri; order Cyprinodontiformes; family Nothobranchiidae; genus Aphyosemion; species Aphyosemion australe. The sequence continues at coordinate 1,725,387 of SSNS01000061.1, forward strand.
TATTGATGTGGCTGCCTGCCACCTGCTTGGAGCGCACTTTGCTGCCGCGTTCTACGTGCCTACGTCATAGGGTCAAAGGTTATCTGCACGTTATAACGTTTTAAAACATGACCGTGTTTAAAAAACTGTCTTAAATATTATGTTTTACAAAATTAAGCATTGGTTAATGTCTTTATCTTCAGTGTGCATATCTATATAATATATATATTTGATGAACCCGCCCCAAACCGCACCGCACTGAATTAATTTATTGACCCGACCCAACCCGACCCGGGTAACCCGCAGGTTGGAAGACAACCCGCGCATCACTAGTAGACAGATTCCACAACAATATGTGAGAGTCATGGGTGTTTTGTGCATGTGGACAAAGTTTCAGATGTTTGAGTTCAGCCCATGAAAAATGGGAGCAAAAACAAAAGTGTTGCGTTTATATTTTTTGTTCAGTGTATAATTCTATGGAACTCCAAAGTATTCAAAATTAAATAAATAAGACATTATGAAATAAATATCAACATGAATAAATACTAGACAATTATGTAATCTGACAATGAAATTGTGAAATAACAGATTGTTATGTAAAATCTAAGCTCAATATTATTAAAAAAAAATGTGTTTATTAAAATAAAATTTTATTTCAAAAGTCATTTTTACATAATAATCCAAATTATTATTGAGGCATTTTTATTTAATTCTTTCAGTTTTCATTACATAACGTCTTTAACAAAGTCAGCTTTTATTTCATAATTGTTTTTTCCATGGCTGATTTATTTCATAATGACATTTTACAGCAGAACGTCTCAGTCAATCAGTCAGTCAAGACAAACAGGGCGGGGCTAGTTTGTGATTGGCTACTCATTCAGTCAGACAAAAGCAATCACACATGATAGTTTCAACTGTACAGATAGACAATGGAGGAAATCGTAGCAAAGTCCGTATCACTCGGCTTTAGACCCAATTTCCAGACAAAGGTACACGGATTTAATCAACAGATATGCTGGACGTGACCCGTATATCACGAACATTAGTGAGTTTTCAACTGAACCGGGATTTTTACCAACAGTCGAGGCTGTTGATATGAGACTACCGCTGGTCCTTCAGCATTCTTCTACACGAGACAACAGATGAACACATTTAAAAGTTTGGAGGCATTTAACTTTTTTGTCAGTGGGTGGGTCCACAACTCGGTACCAAACGGCTCCGTGATGATTACTGCTTGGTCCTCGTCAGGGTGAGTGTTTGTTTTTATCCTGTTTTATGGGTCAAGATGCTAACAGCTAGCATTAGCGGCTATGTAAACAAACATCTTACACACCTTCATGACATCGTAAGCCTGACAATCGTTTATGTCTAAAGGTAAAACACTCTCAGAGATCAAGGGAAACACCTCTGAAGACCTGGATTATTCGTGAAGGAGGATGGAGAAGTCACTGCAGCTGCATGACAGGGTCAGTGATTTAGTGTTAGCAACTACTGCATGTTCCAGATGTTTCCTTTCATAACTATATACTCCTTAATCAATGCATCTAAATATTTAAGGCAAAAATATCAGTATTTTACTGTTGTCTAATATTGTTGTTGATTGCATTTGAGGTTTAAAAATTACAGTAACTGCTGGAGCCATATACGTGTACTTTTATAAGAATCAGTGAACTGAGCAGAAATATAATAATTTGTTATTTACATGTTTTTATCATTTTAGTGTCCACACTCTGAGCAAGAAGAGGCCGATCTGCACTTGTGTGCTGGGAGAAAGGGCTTCTGCCTCCTCGATGAAGGAGATGAAGTCATGCTGGACCAGAGTCATCATGACTACTACTTCTATGTTCATCCTCAGCTCCACATCGTAGAAGTAGAGGACTGTGATTTTGGTGTGGAACCACAATGACATTTTTGTTGAAAGGATTTTGCCTGATCTTACATTTTGAGATGATGGAACTCCTAGTTGAGTTTTTTTAGACACAGTTTACGTCCAGAAATACTGGAACACCAAGTTACAAACCTACGTTTGAAATGTGATTAAAGGAAATGAACTTACATCCAGGCACTCTTAGGAGTGGGCCGTGTGATTTATGGCTGTTAATATCAATACTTCTGTATGACACAGGATCCCATTTTGAATAGTAAAGACCTGAGTGTGGTATTTGAGTCCTGGATGTTTTACTATTTGCCGTACTAGTTATTAAACTCAAATTATTTACCGTGTGTTCATATGCTGTGAGAGCACTAAGTGTCATAATGTTACACAAATTGGAAAATTAATAAAAATGGTGAATGTGATTCAGGAGACAGAATAACACAAATGTTTATTTACAAGATTAGATTTCTGACCAATTATTTAAACAGCTTTGAGAACATATAGTGATAAAAAAAAACTGGAATAATTCTGTAACAGACACACATAATTGGACAATTACAGGAAAATACTATTTACTGCCTGATGTGTGTCATCACTACTCATCAGGTCATGGACAGTACTCCTTCCCTTCTGTCTCCTGTGAGACAAACAGGAGCTCCTGACCAACATGATCTGGCTACTTGATTTGAATTTCTAACCTTTCATGAGGTCTAAAAATTGCTTTATGACAAACTGAAAGCAGAGGACAGAGAAATCTTGACCCTGAAAACGGAATCTTTCAATGGGAGATTTAGTCACAACCTCATCAAAACTAAAATGAGCTGCTCAAATGTAGACAACACAGACACAGGTGATGTAGGGCTCACAGCTCAGAAATCTGCCTTTAAACTAAAAAGTTAGGGAGTGTGTAGAACTTGGTCTTGTCCTTGTTGTTTCCAAAGGAGCCCTGGTTAAACAGTGTGTCCAGCGCTGTGGTCTGCAGATCCCCCAGCTCTGTTGTTCTGAACATCCTCCATCTCCTCGATGTCATCCATCATAAACTCAGTCTGGCATCTGCAGAGCCTGCAGTAGGGAGCATAGTTAGTTCATTCATGAATATGAATCAGGTGAAATTTTGTAAGTTATCTTTTTACAAACAAGCAAGTTGTCTGGTCCAATAAAACAGGTTGTCTACTAAACCTTTTTGTTATTAAAAACACAAACACTTGAGAGGCTTAAAAACTGAAGCTCTTCCTACGTTGTTCTGTGACCTTTTTATTTTTCTCACCTCTGCGGACAACAGTCTTCGGTCCTCCAAAGAAACTCTTGTTTTTGTTCTCGGTGGCGCCGCTCAGTAAAACATTCACTTCACCTTCTGTCGGCAAACTATCGCGCGCTGGCGATGACGTCACCGTTCAGGGAGCAGATAGGCAGGAAAACTAATCGATCTTTAAGGATTAGCCAATGGTGTAGCAGGCCACACCCACTGGCTTGACTGACTGACTGAGACGTTCTGCTGTAAATTCTCATCATGAAATAAATGAGCCATGGAAAAAACACAATTATGAAATAAAAGCTGACTTTGTTAAAAAGACGTTATGTAATAAAAACTGAAAGAATTAAATAAAAACGCCTCAATAATAATTTGGATTATTATGAAAAAATGACTTGAAATAAAATGTTATATTAATAAACACATTTAAATAGAAAAATTAAAATTATTTCATAAAATTGAGCTTAGATTTTACATAATAATCTGTTATTTCACAATTTCATTGTCAGATTACATAATTGTCTAGTATTTATTTATGTTGATATTTATTTCATAATGTCTTATTTATTTATTTAATTTTGAAAACTTTGGAGTTCCATATAATTGTTTTACTGACAGTAGCGCATACAAAGGGTTAAATAACAAAGACAAAAATTGAAATGCATTTCTGAGTGTGGATTTTTTTTTAAAAAACAACTTTTGTAAATGTTCTGAATTACTCAGTAGTTTTTCACATAATACATAGCATTTAGATTTTTTTATAAGCATTTGGTATACTGTTCTCATAGACAATACATAAATAAGTAATGAACAATTCCATTTCCAACTTAATCACTGTATATATAACATGTGAAAAGGGAAAATACATGGCACCGTTATTTTATATTCAATAGAATAACACATTTTTGGGAGGGAAAAGTGAAGGAATGGGTAAAATGAAAGAAGTAAATGTATCAGTATAAATAAAAACAAAAATATTTGGACAAGTAATAATATTTATGATTCTAGGTTCTGAGGTTTTAGTGGTTTAATGCCTGTGGGTAAAGTTTGAGGACTGATTTCAAAAGAAACTAACCTGGCCCTCACGATCACACTTTAAATGAATACACGTGGACAAAATTATCATGGTCCAGGCCTGTTGCATGAGTTTATTTTTTAAATAATTCCATTAAAGCATGGTTGAAAAACAATGACTGACTTTCATTGGTTACATTTCATAGAATTTTTATTTCCTATAACTTTTGTCAGGTTCAAGTTATTTCTGTGACCATTGTGGGTTTTTCTGTCATTGACCGAAGGGCACCAACAATTTTGTCCACGTCTGTAGATGATGAACTGAATAATGATCTCATTAGTACACTCCCCCCCCCTTTTTAATTTCAAATTATTTATTTATGTATTTTATTATGATGCAACCCCAATTCTCTGATTACTGAACCTACAAAGTAAGTTTGTCTCATGTTTTATTAAAATATCCCTCGAACCACTGGGTGGATTTTAATAATATTCTCAGACAGTCATCATTGGATCTCTGCCCAATTCCTGATGACTGCCACTGTTTTTTGTCTATGACTGAATCCTTTCTACAAATGTTGATCTAAACTTTGAGGTGGTACTAGCTGACTGTGATCCCCATCGCATACTTTTACACTCTTTGTGGCATCTTTGTTTATACCTTCGCCATTAACTGTTGGAGTCGATCCATAATGGTTTTGAAATGTGTTCAGTGTTCTCCAATTCTCTTGGAGAAGCAGAAAATTGAGAGGTGAAAACTGAGGTCTGGAGGTGCGGTGCCAGTCGCTGTGCCCTGGTGAGAACGAAGCGGGTGGCCCCGCTCCGCTCAACGCAGGATAAAGCTGTCCAGAAGTTGCCTTGCTGCTAGCGTGTCCCAGGGCAGGTTGGAAGGACAAGCTTGCTCAACAAGGCCTCTGTATTGAGCACAGTCCATTTTAAATAACCTATGGATAAATAAATACACGACCAAAGTTCACTGTACAGTAATTGGCCAGGAAACCAACAAAGACAAGCTCATTTACAGTAAATGGATCAGCTCTGAGTCTGAGAAGTGCACTTGGCTCAGATTTGGAAATTTCAAGTGAAACATTGTTTTTTCTTTTCTTTTTTGAAATATTGAAACTGAAAATCTTAATTTTTTCATTTGAGTAACAAACCTGAACGTGGATATCAGAGCAAACAAACCTAACGTGATGTTAAATATAGAAACATGCTGCAGAGTTAAGTAGCACAGAAACTAAGGAAGAGTGACACAGTCTGATATAAGGCTTGTCTTAGCTTCTGAATGGGAACACACACACACACACACACACACACACACACACACACACACACACACACACACACACGGTGGTTAGTTTAGCCAACCTTGTTGACCCACTGGCTTAGCTGTGGTTGCACGCTGGACGCAAAGCACTCATTAACGATTTGAGCCCGCTCTTCACTTGTGCAAACAAACAGACTCAGCCATCATTACCGTAACACCATGTGCGTGTGGTCTCCTCAGTCAGACCTCTATTGATTCTTCACTTCTTATTTTTTTCCGCAAAGGCTGAGGCAATGCAAGAACGGCCCGATTTGTCAGGTGAGTATAAGGGCATGGGGTATGCCAGCTTGTGGCGTCGTACAAAGTGGTTCAAACACTGGCAGGCCCGGTTTTCATCAGCCTCAAATATTGCACCGTGGTAGCTGCAGCTGGCAGGAGACTGTTCCACCACATCGCCTTGAACCACAAAACATAAAAGACCTCAGTGGGTTTCATGTCGTGTGTAAAAGGCCATCATAACTGAGAGCGTTCACCCCTCTCAACCGGCTCCATTTTCTGCCCCGAGACAGAGCTATCTTTACATGGACAGGCCTGACTGTGAGCAGTAACGTGTGTGTGTGTTGTTTGGCAGCTGGGCAGAAGTTTATGGTAATGGTTTGGGTGATAGGTCAGGGGCATGAGGGTGGTGGTGACTGTTGATGGCTGTGTGGGGTTTCAGGCAGCATCCAGCTGGCCTGGGAGCTGCCTCTGAGGTCAGAAAAGTGTGTGTGTGTGTGTGTGTGTGTGTGTAGGTAGGTGAATGGGGGAGGAGAGGGGTGGAGGTTTCAGACATTGGGCAGCTTGTGGTTTGAGTTTGCGGGACAAGTATGGGGTAAAAACCCCTCCTTCCCAGCCCCAGCCCTCCTTCTATAGGCCGCTGCAAAGAGTCGTGCACCCCACCAATAACAGCTGCCAAGAGAGAAATGCTAATGTGGTGGGCACCTCATGAGGCCAGGTTAACGACTGATGCTGTGGACTTGTTATTCTGCAGTTTGAATCACTCCAAATTACAGCTAGGACATGATCAAAGGCACATTTTAATCACACGCCGAACAACATTCGCAGCTTTCACTAGAAACCCAATAGATGAGTGTAAAAACCCAGCAGGTCAGAAGGGTGTAGAGAGCCCTGCTAGGCAGGAATCATTTCATCTTAGAAATACATTTTACAGGCAAAATGTCCAATGGCAGGTATTTCCTGTCTGAAAAATAATGATTTAATGCACCTATGCACTAGACTGAGCCTGGACAACACGCTTTTGTCCTGGCAGGACCTCCCCGACTCGGTGTCTCCAAAAGCTTGACATTTATGGTTAACATAAAAACAACATGTAGTTGTAAATATGAAATCAACCCAAAAGCATAGCCGGTGCAGGATTATCATATATCAGGCTGCTGAAACAGCAACAGACAAATCCTCCAGCTACTTTCAGATCAAATAAATGCATGACAGAGGAGGCCATGTTTGGGTAACCCTGAGCAGGAATTAGGTAATGTTCAGGATGTATGCCTCTTTAAGTGTTGGAGCAGTGGCCCTTCTTTAACACTCTGACTAAACAGTCCATTGTGCATTGTGGGTAAAAACCTGAAAGTACATGTGCAGAGTCAGAAAGGTTTTGAGTTTATGTGATTGTTCACAGACGCCTCTGAAATGTACTGAAAAACACGTTTGATCTGATGAACTTTATGGGTGGGTTTGTATCGGTAGTGCTGGTTTTACTCCACATCTACAACACAAACACACTTGTTTATTTATTTCTGAAAAATTACATGAATTCTGCCGTGCATCTGAGGTTCTGTGGGGTTTAGACTTTATGGGAAACAAAATCCAAGAATAAATAGAAGATTTTGTAAATTTGTCTGTTATCAGTCAAATAAAGTTGATGTTTGAATTTTAGGACTGATGAATTTGTAACGTTAATCACTGTTTTGAGCTGTCTGTTCATTAATTTGTGAAACATGGTGCCGCTGCCAGGGCTGGTGTTACTTTCTGTTTGGATTGGTTCAGATTTTAGGTCTGAGCGTCTCCAGCTCCTTTTCTGTGTTGGCCACTGTTCCTGGAAAATGATTTGCAATTAGTGAGGCTCCTAATGACTTATTTCCCTGTCACGTTAAAGGAATTTTAATTTAAGAGTATGAAAACACTCAGACGGGCTGCATGGGTGGTGAGGTGGTGGTTAGCGCTGTCGCCTCACAGCAAGAAGTTCACAGGTTCACCTCTCTCCCTGTGCACAACTGGGGCCAAAAGTGTCGAGAATTACACAAATAATGTATAAGTGTCACAAAAAGATCAAGAAATAAAACGTCAGATGCAGCAGAAATTTTTTTGACAATTTAGATTTGTGTCAAAATAAATAAATTCTTTTAAATGATTCTTGTACTCTCAGAAAGATACTTTTTGAATAATAATTGTATTTTAAAGAGGAACTTTACTCATATTTTAATACATTTGCAGTGGTCTCTAGTAGAAATGAATGCCTTGTCAGTCGTACTCTGGGGAAAAAAGCTCCGGTGCACCTGTTTCAGTACAAAGGATTCAGCTGCAGGAGAAAGTAGCTTCAGACGACAGAATTTAGACTCATATTTCCTGATATGTGGACATCTCTCCTCTGATTGGCTAACAGCAACATGACTCTACCACTGACTCTGTTTGCTCTGCAACGTTGATGTTTTATCTCCACAAATAACACAAGCCTGGAGGAGTTCTGCTGTGTGATGGAGTTGCTAATGCTAACGGTTAGCTTCTAGTAGTCGAGACGTTCTCTGCTGTTTCCTGGACGCTAAACCAACAACAGCCTTCCCCGTCGCGAGCCAATATGGGTGAGTCCATGAATGTTAAGTGACAGTGTGACGTAGATCTGTCAGGATTTTCAAATCCTAGAGTTTCACCGTCTATTTTCTATCAGAAGCTAATGCAGGAGATAGATGTAGGAGACTATTTTCATGTTCAGCCTGCATTAAAAACTCTGAGTGACCATTTTAAAAAATAATCAGTAAAAATGGATTTCTCAGTGAAGTTCCTCTTTAAAAAATGTCTCAAGGATGTTACTTCCTTTCAGATCTGAGCATTTCTGTGGAGTTCACTAAGTGGCTTTGTGGTTGATAAACATGAAATAATGACAGAATTAAACAAAACTTCAAAAATCTGTTTTCAACAACAAAATAGCTGAATTAAGACCAGATTACAACAAAAAAGAAAGAGAATCCACCTCAGTAAATGAGGCAGAACAGCCAAAATACAAAATAATTGCTTAATGCTAAGAGTCTTGTTTTGGTTTGAAATTTTGCTAAATGTTTATCTTATTTTTATTCAACACATTATTATCCCAGACCCCTCATTTATGGACATCCAAACAGAATGACTCATGTAACAAATTTAAACTCGGTACATTTATGTTATGCATAATTTTGTTCTGTAAATAAATCTTGGAACTGTAAAAATTCTTGGAAATTATGATGCTTTGGGAAAAGCAAAAGCTTTATGCAAAAACATTATGAAACCTGTTGTTAATAAAAGGGCCTGACCCTGAAAAGACAAGTTGGATCCATTTAACGTTGATCTCCTGAGTGTTTTAGAGTCGAACAGGCTCAGCAGGAGAGCTGCTGAAAAGAGCTGAAGCAGAGAAAAGGTGAGGGAGGAACAACGCTCTCTCTCCCCACATGACAGCTATGATTAGTAGGTGCGAATGAGTTGCAGGAAACTCGTCCAACTGCTCACAATACAACATTATAAAGTGTGCTTCAAATGAGTTAACTGAAATGGCCCGTGCAGCAACTCACCGTTAAGAAACCATTAGGAGGAAAAAGTAACTCTGCAAAAGTCATTTTTCATGTGAGGTTTTCCAGGATAACAAACCTGATGTTCTCATGTGAACAAATCAAAGGCCTGAATGCATTATAAAGAGGACATCATCAAATCAGCTCTAAAACCTCTAATTATGTTCAGACATGAGATCTGAGGCTCTGTTTAGCTGAGTCTCACATTTGATAGAAACAGCAGAAGAAAGGTGATAATGTTTTCCCCGTGTGTGTGTGCACATGCGTGTGTGTGCATGTGCGTGCATGTGTGAGTGCGTGTGTGTGTGTATGTGTGTTATTGTCCTGTTAGCAAAACATCTCACATCTAGGATGAATTTAATGTACATCTACAACTGATTGACTTTTGGAGGCCTCTGCAGCTAAACACCATTAGCAAACACTGATTTGCTCACTGATGAGCAACAATTTAGAATGCTAGTTGCTAGTAAACACACATGTAGCCATTTACCATGTAGGAATTACTGTATGTATATCTACCACTGATGATATATGTGCTGTCTCCAAATTCAGGGGATGCATCCTTTTAAGGACCCGGCCAACTAGGTCAACATGGGGTGGGCTCTTCATCAGTCTCGAAGATCAGATGTGAGCAGCTGAGAAATTGGACGGTCTATGCTTCAGATTTATACTGAACCGACCTTTAGAAAAAAAACCAGCTAGAACTCAGTTAATTTTGCAGATATTAAGCTCAAATGAAACACACTGGCAACTGGGAATCAGCCCCAACACAAGTTCTGAGCTCAACCCATGGTGAAAGTCAAAGTAAAGTGTCTTCATTTGTCTTTTTTTTTTAGATCTTTACTATTAACTGTCTCAAAATGTCTTTATTGGATGTAAAGGTAAACAATATGAACTCAACACAACCACTAAAGTTACCAGTAGTCAGACTATAGTTACAACTCTACACTTTGCATTAGCTGAAGGTCATTCACAATTTACCATTTATCAGCCATTTAAAGCATGGTAGGCCTTTAATTTCAGTATTCCTTTATGTGTAAGCCAGTTAAGAGAAAAGTTGTTAAAACAGCTTTGGAAGCGTGAGAAGGTTTGACATTTTCATGAGTGGGAATCAGCAGAATTATTACAAAAACAGAATTTAAATGGCTGAATCTTACTTCAAAACAAAAGCAGGAACTGTGACTGCAGCTTTAGTCAGAGTTTATGACATAATAGGGTGGGTCTATACAGGGAATGAGTATAACACATCTAAAAATAGATGCTGAACACTATACATGAAATAAGTGTTTCTCTGGATGCACAGAGCCAGTTGTTGGGAACAGGAAGGTATAAAGGCATTGAAACCTGGGTGGGTGGGCGTGTGTGTGTGTGTAAGGTCTGAATGTGTGAAAATAGGTGCAGTGTAAAACGGATGAAAAAAAGAAACGAACAGGAATACTGTTCTGTGTTGAGAGTGCAATTTAGCATGAATCAAAAGCAGCTTTCCTGGCTCCTGTTCCATAGGCTGCAGTCTGCCAGGAAATGGGATTTTTTTTTTTTTACAGGTAAAAGTCCTTGCAGAAAGGAATCAGATGAGGTATTTTTTTCCCTCTTCTCCTGATGTTAAAGTGTTTGGGGAAGGCGCTCTGGAAACAGAAGAAAGCTGAATTTTGGAGACCACGCGGGGGTCTTGCACCTCTAAACTCCTTCTGGTTTCAAGGCTGAAGGGAAATGATGGCTGCTTGTAAAATACTGAGCCCTCTGTTAAATATTCTACCACCAACTGGCCTCCTGAGTGGCCTAAAGGGATTCTGCTAATCATCACTGCACAAAGAGATAATTTATAGTTTTTATTCAAGAAGGAAAAGTCATTTAACCAACATGTCAGTCACTGTGGGAGCAGCAACCTCATAAATGACTTAGCATGATGATCAGGCTCAACATCCTGGTATTCTGCAGAATCTTTATGTGGGTTAGCTTTGTTCTCTTTCAGAAAGGATATCCTGGGCCTGAACTGTGAGTGTGTACATGTGTGGTCCTTTGTCTTTATTTGCTCCATGGGTGTACCTCATCTCTGACACAATGACTTCTAGAGATAAACACCAGCCTCCTGTCATCCTGCACAAGAACAAGTGAGTGGATGGTCATCTCATAAAGATGAGTTGTTTTTAGAGTTTATCTATACTACTACCCAGCCACTAGGGAGAATGTTTAATTTAGCACCAACTTTTGTGGTATGCTCCTGTGTGTCGTTTGTTAAGTATAACTTATGGCTGGAACACATTTTGCATTGCATGAAAATTTGGTTTATTTGTTGCATACGAGGTTGTGTAGGTGCTGATTGGTTGGATTCATACACACTTCCAATCAGCCTGAACATGGAGGTGCAACTATGGAGCTTTTGAAGAATGTGTTCCAGTCTATCTGAGTACATGACAACAAGATGAACCCAAGCCCGTGGGGGTGGTGTAATGCTTTGATCCATGACCTGCTGGGAAACCGTAAGTCCTGCTATTCCTACTGAGACTATTTTTATCTCCTACCTAAACATTGTTCCTGACTAACAACATCCCATCATGGAAACAAAATTCCATTCAGCAGGATAATGCACCTCGTCACATAGCAAAAATGCTTCCAGCATGCAATCAATGGAAAGTTGTTGGGATGAGCTGGAGATGATGATGGAATACATGAAGACTTCCAGGATTTCCTTCTGACGACACAGATACAGGTCATTATTAGTAGTGGTGATAATTATTATGGTTATTTGTTTGTTGAAGTGTATTATTATCGTTACTGAATAGATACATATAGTCTGTTCGAACTTCTTAGTAATAATATCAGTATTATTGTAATTACCAGCATTGCTATACATGTAAAGATCTTGGGATGCTATATTAAATATGTAAATAGTACATATGAGGTAGTTTGTTGTGTGAGGCAAGGGGGTGGGATTAAATAAGTGCTAGCTTCTTCCCATTGCCTTCGAGCAAATTGTATATTTTTCTTACTTTGTTTATTGTCTTTAAAATGTGTTGTCTTATGTTCAAATAAATGTTTCAGTCAGCCAGCCAACCAACCAACCAGCCAACCGACCAACCAACCAACCAAATACATGTAATGAGTATCTCATATATTAGCTTCACCTTTAAATTGAATCACAAACATAAAATAACTTTTTCACCATATTCTAATTTTTTGAGTTTCACCTGTGGAGGTCACTACAGCATCTTGTTGAATATGTATGAAAATCTGAAGAGAATGAAAACGATTGGTAAATCCATCCATCCATCCATCCATCCATCCATCCATCCATCCATCCATCCATCCATCCATCCATCCATCCATCCATCCATCCATCCATCCATCCATCCATCGTCTTCCGCTTATCCGGAGTCAGGTCGCGGGGGCAGCAGCTTAAGGAGAGAGGCTCAGACTTCCCTCTCTCCAGCCACTTGGGCCATCTCTTCCGGGGGAATCCCAAGGTGTTCCCTGGCCAGCTGAGAGACATAATCCCTCCAGCGTGTCCTGGGTCTTCCTTTAGGTCTCCTCCCAGTTGGACGTGCCCAGAAAACCTCACCAGGGAGGCGTCCAGGATGCATCCTAACTAGATGCCCGAGCCACCTCAACTGGCTCCTCTCAATGTGGAGGAGCAGCAGATCTACTCCGAGCCCCTCCCGCATAACCGAGCTTCTCACCCTATCTCTAAGGGAGAGTTCAGCCACCCTGCTGAGAAGACTCATTTCGGCCGCTTGTATCCGCGATCTCGTTCTTTCGGTCACTACCCAAAGCTCGTGACCATTGGTAAATCACTTGCTAAATACAAATACTTAAACAAAAATAGCTATAAAATATATGTTCACATTAAATAGTCGGGTTGTTTTCCTTTTTTAAAGAGGAGGAGGTGAAAAATTCCTTATTTGCAAAAAGTTGAAATGATTTTTGTATTGAAGTATGGAAAAACCAGATGTTTGTCAAAAAGTTGAATTCAGCGTAAAATTCTGAGACAAATGTAAAAATTCAGTGTAGATTGAACACTAAAGCAATGTAAAATTAGCTGTGTTAACTAGAAAAACCTTTGCCTTTTACCCATCTGCTCTTTACCCCAAGAGCATCGACTGACAAAGCATTATGAGCTGAGGGAGAATTTGATATTACAGCTATGTTTTATTATACATACGGTGAGTGGATAGCATCATACATACACATTTCTATACATATCGTCCACCATCATTCACCTGCTTCGGTAAACCCACTGTCATCTGGACAAAGAGGCAGCTCTGTGAGGATCATGTTCTTTGATTTCTCCAGTGCATTTAACATGATTCAGCCTGATTTGCTTTGTCAAAAACTCCAGAAGAAACAGGTGGATGCTTCAGTAATCACCTGGATTAATGACTACCTGACAAAGAGACCCCAGTTTATGAGCCTGGAGGGTTGTGTGTCTGACCAGGTTGTGACCCCCTCCCCCTTTGGGTTCTTCCTTGTGTTTCAGTTGTGTCCCTGTGTTTGGTTGTTCTGGTTCCCTCTTTCTTTGTTGCAGGAATGCTCGTTAGTGGCATTGGATGCATCTGGGTTCAGTGTGTTGCTGCCTATAAAGCCTGCTCATCTTCAGTTTGAATTGGGGCCTCTCCTGGGCAGTGGAGAGGCGTCACTGGCTGAAATCTTGTTTGACAGCATTTTTACTTTTGTAAATAAATAAGTATTGTTAAATCCCCACCCCTCTTGTTTGGTCTCCCTTCATGTTGCAGCCCTCAGACCTATATCGGGTTGTAACAAGGTGGTCAGCAACACAGGAGCACCACAGGGGACGGTAAACTCACCCTCCCTTTTCACTCAATCCAGACTTCCAGTACAAGTCAGAGACCTGTCAGCTGCAGAAATATCCAGATGACTCTGCAGTTGTTGGTTTTATCAGAGAGCTTTTTGGCATAGTGTAGGAACAATTATCTAATCTTGACTGCAAGGTTAGTGTAATCACTTGGGCCATCACATGTTGGGGTAGCAGCATCAGAGCCAGGGACCTAAAAAGGCTAAAAAACAAAACAGATAAAGAAGGCTGGTTCTGTTCTGGGGACTACTGTGGAACCACTGGAGATGATGGTGCAAAGGATTCTTCATAAAATCAAAAACATTATGGACAACCCTGAGCATCCTCTTCATGAAACCATCATGCAACAACAGAGCATCTTCAGTGGGAGGCTTCTTCTGACCTGCTGTAATGCAGACCGCTACAGCCATCAGCATATTTAACCACTCTTTGAACATTATGAACTAATATAAGATCATTATTGTTACCATCATTTTATCGTTTTTATTATTGCTTTTGAAGAATGAGTTACACTTTATTTCCCTCTGTAAAGTATTCCCTAAAGCATTTTTGAAAATGTTGCCTTCTCCAACTTGACCCCTAGAAGTCATTAATTGTCAGACACAGAATCTTTAAGTTGTCAAATTACGACTTTATGCAAAACCTGAAAAGACACAATAGTCACTTAAAAAAACCACTGTGTGTTTTCACTCACACACCTGTTGCAGACACCACTCAGGCATGCACGTAGCTGTTGTGACGCTAAATATACCTAATTGTTTTGTCCCTGAGCTTCCTCTTCCATCTGAGCTGTAACTGTTATTGCTCTGCCACTAAACCAATAAAAGTCGAGGATTTGCTCGGATAGTAAACAGCTGCCTGAACGTGAACGCTCCCTACTCTCTTTATTCGGTGAATATGAGAGGCTCCCCAGAAGCCACTGTGACCATTTGGTGGTGAGCTGGTTTGCTGAGGTAGAACTGAATGGTCTGCACTGAGAGGCTGTGGGTTGGGTTTCTCTGAGGTTATGGTCATTCTCTCCTGGGAAAGTGGTCAGGTCTGGGTGTTTACCTTGGAGTGTCGCTGCCTCTCCCCTTAAACCATTCACTCTTCACTGGATAACTTCTGATTACTTCTATCAAAGCACACCTGTCCTTTATATCAGGTTTTATGCAGCATTTATTTAGGGTTTTTATGTGAAATATAAATATTTAACACAGATAAAGGTTAATATTTAAGCAAATGTTTGCATGATGGTTTGTATGTTGCCTTCCCATGTTACAGCAGGTGTGTGTGTGTGTGTGAAGGGAATGGGGGTGGGACAGAGGTGAGGGTTGGAAGGTTGGGGAGGGTGTAAATCCTGCACATGGGCTGAGGTAGTGAATGCATCTTCACCTAAAAAGTAGAGTTTGACTTTTCTCTCTGCTCCTCTCTCACCCGGGCGTCCGCTCAGCAGCGGACTGAGGAGTTTTCTTAGCTCTGACCACCAGAGAAGATGCTTCACTCCGACTCTTCATGAGGTTCCTGCAGAGCCGTGCACAGTCGCAGCTCTGCAGCTGATGGGCTGCCTCGCTTTCTATCTTTATCCCTCTTTTAATTTGGACACAGGGGAGAAATAAATAGCCCAACACACGCTGTTGGGAGGCAAATGAATGGAGGAGACTTGTGGGGAATTTCCCAAGACTACAAACACACCAAAGGATCTGGAAACACGTTCTGAATGGACCAAACTGCTTTTGGCAGATTCATTTTAAGTTTTGTTTTCTAAAGAAGCCAGAAGATAAAATTTATATCTTGGATTTGATTTTTTTTTGTGGATTTTCACTGGAAATAATATCATTGTGTAAGTTCCATTCCCTTTTTCTTACATTTGCAGTAAACCTGGGGATGACAATTACTCAGCATCTTTCAACTTTACCCTGAAATTAACTACGGAAAGCAGAACATCCATCCAACATAAACTTTTGAAACAGTTTTGATTAAATAATAAAGTGACTGATAATGTTATTGTGTGTTTTAGGTCTTTGGCTCAAGCATGTCTTCTTTAATATTGCTTTATCAGTGGAGTCTGGCCATGTTCCTGCTGTGCTTCCCCTTGACTCTTGAAAGGAGACCAGTTGATGCACTTATTAGCAGAGTGTAAGTTTTTTCAGTGATTTCTGCAACATTGTTGTTGTGTTAATATATCCAACACAGAATTTAAAAAAATGTCTACGATAGTGAGTATTTAAAAAATACATGTATACCTATAAAGCATAATTGCATTTGACCAGGACATGTTAAAGTAAAGTAAACCTGAGTTGTTCTCCTAGTTAGTGACAAGACTCATGTTTGTGCTGCCACCTGCTGTACTGAGCTGTCTTTAAACCATGTAAACTCCACACTGTGGTGTCTAATAAATATCATTTAAAATGACTTTAAAACATCTTTTTAAAAATATCAAACCTTAAATTTTCTAAAAGGAAACAAGCAAAAAGAGTGATAAATTGATTATTAAAATGATGATTTTTTTTAACATTCATGATCTGCCTCTATCTCATGGTGTTTCCATAAGGAGGAGGTCTGTGAGCCACACCCAGCTGATGCACGACCAGGGCCGCTCCATGCAGGAGTTCAAACGCCGCATGTGGCTACAAGAGCTCCTGGAGGAGGTGCACACAGCCGATAAACACACTCCACCTGTGCAGAGCAGGACCCCGAGCCAAACTTTCAATGCAAAAACTCTCCAACAGAAGCCCCCAGAGGCCACCAAGGACCTCCCTGAGAGACTCAGTCTGGTTGAAGAGAGTCTGAATCTCCCCCAGGAGACCAACAAGGCTTTGCCTTATAAGGACCAGCACCCAAAAGTTCCCATCAAAAGGAAGAAAAAGGCCAGGTTAGGTCGACGCAGAGAGAACGAGAAGAAGAGGAGGCGAGCGCGGTCTGCCTTTAGAGCGGGACCTTGAGGGACGCAGAACCCGGCTCAGAGACTGCCAGGACCGTTCCTACGGTGCTGCACTAAGACACTGTTTCACACTGACTCTAACCTGACAGACTGATCGTGGCACCACGACTCTGCTTGTATGATAACATGTTTGTATTTGTGTTTCTTCCCTGGAGCTATCTTCAAAAGTCCATATTTATTTGGAAGATCTTCACACCTCTGTATCTTTGATGTCCTTAAAACAATGTTATTCATTGTGTTTCGTAGCCGGGTGTGTCCACGGAGCTCAAGAAGAAGTATTTATTTCTTCTGCATCACGTCCAAAAGCAGAGAAGCAGCGAGATCGTCTTACTCCTGGCTCTGCGTACGTCGACTATGGTGGACTTGGAGTCATGACAAACTGTTCATCTAATACATCAGTTCCAACGGTTCGGCCATAATTTATTTCACTATGAAAATCTATATTTATTTTGTGAATGTATCACAGTGCTGCTGACTGAATTCCGTTATGCACTTTAGTTACATCCTTTACATGTTCTTTTGTGGTTGAGTTTTAATTTAGTGACTCTTGTTGATGGTACTGCTTTCCTTTTTCACCTCAGACGCCTCATGGACTCATAACTTATTGGAACCTACATCAGACCCACTCTCATGATGGTTTTTGTTTCCTGGGAATGCGCCAAAGTCAGGGGCTATCAGACTCAATGATCTGGACATGCACTGAGGGAATGCTGTACATGTTTCCAGTTAATCAAACATTAAACGTGTATTCAAGTAGACGTAGATTTAACTTGACTTGTGTTGTCTTTATTTACCAACAGTGGTGGTGCCAGCAGGCGCTCTGGGTGAGCTATGAGGTCAGAGGCCAAGTTCATTTGATGCTCTTTTGTTTGCATTTTTTGATTGATTATTAGTGGGTTAAATATCAGCACAACCACATGTGGAACAGCATTATGTAAATACTGACGGATGGTGGGAGAGCTATGGCGCCCCCTAGCGTCTCCCTGGTGCTGCCACTGACTTTGATGTAGCCAACAGAAGGTCACATGGTTCATGTGGTCATCAAAGGTGCTAAACACCACAACGCTTCCGGTTAATTTAGATGGATGTGAACAGGACTGATTATTTCAGTAGTTGCTAATAAAAGTTTTAATTTTGATTTATTCTCCAACATTTTTTAGTTACATTACTCTCCTTATTTAATTTATCACATTTTTTCTACGTCACCACCAATGCCATGTAAGTATTATATTATCTAGTAAATCTTTACAGCTTTACCTTCCCATGAACCCTGGGAGTTGCTAAAATGTCGTCTTTACAGCGTCTAAACTAGAAATCTACTCAGGGTTGTTGCTAAATGTCCTCTCCTGTAAAAACCCGGGAGCCTAATTCAACTTTATAACATCAAACTTATTCACGATGTGTAAAATATCTTCCTCACCTCACAGAAACTGAAAACTGCTTCTTTGATTTTTTTCCACACCTCTGTAGAAATCTTACAAAAGCCCTGCAGATATCTTTGTTTCATTTTTGTGATCATTTAGAAGTTTTCATGCTTTTCAGTGTAAAATAAGAAAAGTTTAGTTAATGAAAATCAGCAAATGCGTGGAGGTTTGAGCTTCGTGATGACTCGCTGTTGGCTGGAACCACAGAGCAGAGCACCAGCTTTCTTCCCTGCAGCATGGAGGCTTTATTTAGTTTATGCATGAAGATGTTTATCTTTAAATGAAGTAAAAGCATTTTGGGAACATGACTGGGGCGTATTTCAGGCATATGAAGGTTTTTCTTTTCTTTCAAATTGAAACATTAAATTAGCCTGAGTCTGGAGAAAGAGACGTCGGTTCTAATTGGATTGAAGATTTTATTTGAGCAAGACAAAGAACCAAACTTGTCCTACAGCAAGAAATTTGCAGGTGCAACACCAGTGACCTCACTGCATGGAGTCTGCATGTTCCCCCCATGAGTGGGTTGCTCTGGTCTCCTCTCAAAGACCAAGAACACGTGTTACACAGGAGAGTAGGGGCTCTTCTAAATGTAGAAGTACTGTAGAAGTACAGAAGGGTAGAGTGAGGCACCCTTGGATGAAAATGGACTAAAAACAGATTAAAATAGCCACTAAAAGTAAAATTAAAATCAAAGCTTAAAGAAAAGGAGAAAAATGTCCTAAATCAGCAATTTGCAAGATTTGTGATTGACTTCTGTATAAGTAAGAAATAAAAGACAGTCATCTAAAGAGGATTCCCTCAACTGTAGAGCATCTGATGTGTCACAACATGTTTCTTCATAACTAAAACAAACAGGACAAAGTGTCGACTGTAACAGAAGTTAAAAGCTTGTCACTGTCGACATGCCAAGAACATATCAGTGATTTTATGCCATGAAGAGTTGAAATGAAAAGCCCTCAATTAACGTGGGTTAAATCTAAACGTTAAGAAAAAAATGGCCGATAAATTAACAAAAGCTGAGCACAAGGATGTTAGTAGAAACACAACGGGGATGTAAAGAAAAACCAAGAACAGAAAAGTGAGAATCAGGGAATCAAAAAGACAGATTACAAAGGAAAATATATGATTCAAACATTTAAAACTTAAAAAATGCTTTTTTTTGACAAAACAAACAAACAGAAAAAGCACTGAAAGTTTTTTTTTAAATGTATCTACCTAAAAGAAAATTATTGGGTATTTTTTTTTAACACAAAGGGTCAACTTCACAAGCTAGAAACTAAAGTTAGCTACTTGAACAGATTAAAGTGACTGTGTAATATTCTGGGGGATAGGGGGCAGTACATGCCTAAATCACTGCAAGCAAGCGTATTTTTGTGTTTGAGTAAGACCTTACCAATGGATGGCCATTAGGGTCAAAAACCTGACTGTCGCTAGTTTAGAAAACATTACGGTAAATGTTACCTGTCGAGCAGAACGCATGCGACCTCGGCGTGACTCCTCAGACTTTGATGATCCTTTAGTAGAGTCCATAGAGCGAATGCCATCCTGATGTTTACTCTACTTTTCTGGCGGCGTTGCTCTCGATATACTGCTGCTTGGATTTGTTTTCTTTCTTTACATCAACCACGTGAGAAGCATATGTGTGATCTGCCTTATCATATATCAGGGGTATTTAATTCCTATCCTGGAGGGCTGGTATCCAGCACATTTTAGTTGTAACTCTGCTTCAACACACCTGATTTCAATCAGCAGGTGATTAACAGGCTTCTGCAGAGCCGGATGAGCTGCTGCACAGGTGATTCAACCACTGAATCAAGCGTGTTGGAGCAGAGAAACCTCTAAAACGTGCTGGAGACTGGCCCTCCAGGACTGGAATTGAATTCCCCTGTCATATGGTGAAGAGCTACACCTAGCCGCTAGCGTTCAGTGTGCGGGGGATTGTGATGTCATGCACTACGGTGGCCCGAATGGCCAGGATGTTACAGTAATCAGTGTTTTACAAATGAGCAAAGGCGTTTGGTCCTAACAGGTTCATGTAGAAGGAAACAACTGGGCATCATTTTATTCATTTTCAACAACATTTAGATGTATGTTTCCAGAGATGAATGGCAAAAACTACATATTGTCACTTTAAACAAAAAAAAGTTATATGTAAAACTGAGGTGGGGAGATTATTATGTTCATGTTTTAATTCAGTGAGTCACACTTTGTCCTTAAAAAAGAAAAGACTGGCCCCTCTGATCCATAAGTGTGGAATAATACACTTAAAGATCAGCCATATCAATGATTTGTTGACTTTTTGGCGAGTACATAGCACAGTTAAGCTGTTAATGTCCCACTTGAGAACACGTGATATTTTATCGCCCGCTGCGTGAAAGAAACAGATCCTGGTAAATGCTAGGGGTTACCAAATGTGTCCACGTCAGCTATATCCTGTGCTAACAGCAGCAGTGCACACCACAGGCCATTAGCTGACACAGAGCCATAAAGGCTGTGGAAAAAAGCCTGATAAAGCCACTGCTAGAGCCAGCAGCTCGTACAGGAGAAATCAATCAGAGCAGTGTGGAGAAACATTCATATCTGTGGAGGGGGGAGAGGAACGAGGGGGTCATGGATCCATAGTGGCTGAAATCACCAAATATCAGATGTTTGGGTTAATTACAAGTCAGGGTAGAATTTATAAATCATCAAGCAGTTTATAATCTATTCAAGCATTTAGCAGTTGTAGAAAAAAGCACCTTTTTACAGTTAATTATACAGATTTGTTTGTTTTTGATCTAAAAACAATTTATTTATAGCCACAATATAAGATGTTCAAATATATTATTTGAACTCTAAACTTGCACCAAACCACAAATAATGAATGAACTTATCAGGAAAGCACAACAGCACAGTTGTTCTGTCAGCAGAGGACGGTTCTCTTTAAATCCAGTCAACTAGAATCAATTTGACCCAAGTCATGTTTGCTTTGTGCTCCTCCACCATGAGCTCCATCGAGTCCTGCAAGGCTGCCGTCTGAGCAGGACATAAATCAGAGGAAGAAAATGGTCAAAGGTGTCAAAATGAGGATAATTCAAACACAACAGAGACGAAATAACTGAGAAACAACTATGGTGAGTGGACCAACAGTTATAGATACTATTAAAGTTGTTTTATGAAATGAAGACACCTGTATTTGCTAACAGTAAACCCAACAGTACGTTTTCGTTATTTACTCGCTGCTCTTGTTTGATTGATTCAGATTTATTTTTAAACTACAAACAAAGCTTGTGTGTTGATGGTAAGACATTTAACCCTTTAAAACCTGACTTATGACACAATAATAACAATAAAAGTGATCTATTTACTGGTTAATGGTAATACAACAATTGTTTAATAAACCGTTTGATTTGTATTATATAAATATTTATAGATTCCACTATAATAATAACATTAAAGCCATACTATGCATCATTTTTCCTATTTTTAAGTCATCTTCTTGAGCCAGTATGTGCTAAAATGACCCTTTACAGGGTTAATGAAATGTCACTCAGACCCTTACCGCCCACTGTGGTCAGAATTTCGCACTTGCAACTTCAGAGTGGCGATTTGGTCCCTGTTGGACATAGAAAAATGGAGCTGACATGCCTGGTGCTGCAGTCTGCTTCCAGCATGTTTCCTGCATGTTTTAGATCATGAACACAGCTGATTTGTTTGATTTAGTGATGAACGCTCCTGTAGACACTAATGAAGGCTGAGGAGACGTTTCAGCAGTTAGATTAAGGTGTTAAAAAGGTCTGCAGGTGGTTCTTGCCACCTGCAGATGCTCCACCAGAGGGCAGTAGACATGCATAGGACTGCATGTAGGAGATTTTTGATGAAAGTACAAATCCTAATACTGCATCTGGATGCTTTATGATGTTTGATGAGAATTGGAAACAATAGTCCACAAGGGTTTAATATTAACCCCCTTTAATCAAAAATACCATGAACAAGCTAGTTAGTCAACCTATCAAGTACAAAGATAAGCAATATGAATGTTTAATCTTTACAAATTCATAGTGAGAAACTAAAACTGTTTTATTTATTTTTGGCTATCGGACAGGTGTCGGATCCCAACACCTATGGGGTGATCTTTGCCTGCGTCTGTGGAGTGATCATGGGCATCGGTCTCTGTGCCAACCTGCTGGTGTTCTCCTTGTTTGCTAAGAACAACACGTTACGTAAGAATCGCCTGGACATCCTCCTGCTCAGCATGACTCTAGCAGACTTCCTGACCCTCCTGCTCATTCCCCTCACCCTCCACTCGGCTGTCAGCCACTCCTGGCCTCTGGGTGATACCTCTTGTAAGGTCTATCAGTTCCTGCTGGCGTTCAGCCTGTCAGCCAGCACATACTCACTCTGTGCCGTGTCCATGACCCGCGCCATGATCATCACCAAGCCTTACCAGCCACCCACCATGGATCTGGTCATCCTCATGTTTGTTTTGGTCTGGGCTTTGAGTTTCTTCGTCAGCCTGCCTCTGAGAATGTTTGCCACCAAGGAAAGTCTGAACCCAGGCCTGGCAAACTTCAGTTTCTGCCTTCCAACCATTCATGAGCACCACTACCAAGTGGTCCTCAGCCAGTTTGTGCTTTACTACTTTGTTCCAATGCTCGTCATCGCCTTCAACTATGTCCGCCTGGCGCTTTTCCTCCACAAGAGCCCTGTAATGTCAGTGACCAGTGCCAGGAACACTCGCAGAGCGTCTGTCATGGTGTTTTTGGCTGCTGCCACCTTCTCGGTGTGCTGGCTGCCTGGTTATGTGTTGGAGCTGTGTGTGTACCTGGGGCTGTATCGGCACGGACAGGCCTGGGACATGTTCTACTTCATTTGCACTATGCTGCAGTACGTGCACCCCAGCATCAACCCAGTGCTGTATGTGCTGCTGTCCAAGCGCTATCGCCACAGGAGGGCAGCCTGGTTCTTCGTCTGGAACAGGAACCGAGTGCAGCCACAGGTCACCAGTGTCACCACAGACAGCCTTTAGATCACTGACTATTAACACTCATCCACAATATTTTTATATATTTTTTGGGACAAATAAAGAATCTTATCAAGACAGTTCACCACTAAATAAACCTAAAATATGCTAAATGTGTGTTTTTGCAACAATTTGCTCAATTTATCTAACTATTATGAGGCCTTTGGTTATTTATTGCCACGGAGTTCTCTGCTCTTATGGGTTTTAATTAAAACACGTGATGCATTTTGAAGTATCTGCATTGTGTTTTGTTGGTGCACCAATTCTGTCCCAGGACTTCTTTTCCCACATCATTATTTATCACAGAACACTGTACAAATTAACATTTTTAATGAACAAACACGGAGAAATAAAAGCTAGAATTGCTAGAAATAGTAAAATACTCACTGTTCAAGTCAGCAGGTTCATCTGATAACATGATATTAAACCATAGTAAATGCACTGGTAAACAGATAAACGTTTCCCCCAGAGGAAAAACTGTATAATAGCAGAAAACAACTGTGTGGGATTTGCTGCCTCTGCAGAAGAGAACCATTAAATGTGAGCTATATTAAACTTCATGAAGAGTAAGGTAAAACCGCAGGCTAAGCTGCAGCTTCTCAGCTTCATGATTGAGCCGTCAAAAGTGACATTTCAACAACCCTGAACGTAACCGTACTCCAGATGGAATGACAAGATAATTATCTATAACAGTGTGGTTTCAAATGTTTCTGTTTTATTGTTTAAGATCGTCCAAAAGAAACAAGCTGGTCATGAGATCAGGGAGAAACAATTCAAACGTAAGGCTGGAAACTGTAAATCAGATTTTATTTCTACAAATGCCTTGTCTTGTCTTGAGGGACAGCTGGTCAGATGAACTGAAATGTAATTATTTTATATACATATAAAACCTTTCTCTTATTAGCAAAAGCTTTTCAAATCTACATAAAAGTTATGACTTAAAGGAACTAGAGGCAGGAAAAAAAAAACGATGCTCACGAGCGACGCGCCCGGCTCTGCGAGTAACTGCAGCCCAGCACGGGAGCGTGCACAGACGGCTATGTTACACAAACACAAAAATACCATTACCTGACCCTCTTCACACGCTCTCACGCCACACCTCCAATATCTCACGCTGAAAAGGCAACTCCCCGCCGCTCTCACTGACAATATTGCGGCGAAGCAATCCACGCTGCAGCCCTGATCACAGCTAATGCTACTATCACAGCTAATGCTACTATCACAGCTAATGCTACTGCACGCTAGCTCTCTCTGAGTCATCGGTGAGGTCAGATCATTGTCATCATCTCTAAACACAACCTATAATGTTTCTTACCTGCTCACTAGGAAATGAGCCATGGCAGCATCCTTTTTGAGTCCCAGATATAGTTGAAGCAGCCTCCATTCGTCAATCACGTATCCGATATAGATTCAGGTCCCTGCTTGTCTTTTACCATATTTGGTCTTTGACTCATGAGATGCCGCTGAATAAACTTCCTTTGTGCCACGCTTGGTCGTTTGCTGGTTGCAGTAGAATCCATTCCCACAGTTTGCTGGTGAAGGTTCTCAGTCATCCAGGTCATGGTAATCCCTGGTTGAACCCCTTGCATTCCCACAGTTCTTCTTTAGGAGTTTGGCGGTTGGCAAGCAACTTACGGTGCAATAGCGCCACCTACCGATCTGCAGTGTCGAACACATTTTCTTTCTGTTTTGAAGCTGTCGTGAACGCGCAAGCAGTGTCAATTGACGCCACATCCGTAGGGCAGCGCGGGAAATTCGTGATGGTCTGTGACTGCTGATTTCCTTATTGTGTTCTCTGCTTGAAGCAGAGAACACAATAAGGAAATCAGCAGTCACAGACCATTGCACCAGAGAAAATCACATCATGGACTGGGACAGAACAAGGATTGTC
Source organism: Aphyosemion australe (assembly GCA_006937985.1). Taxonomy (NCBI): domain Eukaryota; kingdom Metazoa; phylum Chordata; class Actinopteri; order Cyprinodontiformes; family Nothobranchiidae; genus Aphyosemion; species Aphyosemion australe. The sequence goes on from SSNS01000061.1 coordinate 1,750,640, forward strand.
AACACCGAACAACATAAATACAAGAGATGGATAAGGGAAGCTATCGAGATAAGGAGACAGGGACATGGGACGATGAACAGGGACGACGGAGTATACACGTTAGACCACGCATGGGACTGTGTCATCGAGGAGGACAGCGCGGGCAGCAGGGGGCGATATCGTTGTCCCCTGCTGCCCGCACATAAACAGAAGCGGAAGTGAAGCTGCTTTCAGCAGCTTAGCTCTGAAGAAGGCCACAGTGATGGCCGAAACGTCAGCATAAAAAAGGTAAATAAGATCTCCTATCTGTGTTTTAAAAAGAACAAAAAGTTAAAGGAATAATCAGACAGACACAGGATGAACGTACCAAAGATAATGAACATACATGTTTCATTTTTTACAGATTTTTTAAAGATCCTGCCTCTAGTTCCTTTAAATAGGCAAAGAAGAAAAAACCTAAAAAAAAAAAAAAACGAGCTTGAGGCATATTTTATAAATCTAAATAGATATATTGTAGATCTTTTATTAAGTTGATCATCTTTCACCTGTGAGTCAGGTGCATGATGCTGCACAGAATACGCTGATTAAACCAGACCTTGGTCAAACTTAGAAAACACAACAATTAATTATGTTTTTTCTTCCTTGCCTTTTGGGGTTTCTGAAATATCTAACGATAACGCTTAATGAAAAACGTACAAACAAACAAATGTGCACATCAGAGTGCTGCAAAGTTCCTTTTTTATTAGTGACCATCACAAACAAACACAAATGAGTTGTCCACACTTTAGTTTTGTGCATATATAATAGTAGAGAGATGGTTTTGCTGTAGTTTAGAGTCAAAAGGTTATTCTTGAACCAGCGATACACTCCCACCTGTTCGTTCAGTAACTTGCAGCCTGTTGGGGAGTCTTTGTGGTTACATAAATGAAGGCGTCAACAGCACACATTTGGCACTGGACACCTTTACAACTGCTGGATAAGTCATTGATGTACAGACAAAACAGTAATGGACCTAGGATGGAACCTTGTGGAACTCCTATTGTACAGTTTTTAATGCTTGATTTAATTCCAATAACTTTGACACACTGTTCTTTGTGTTTTAGATATGACCTGATATGACTGATTAAGCTGTCTATCCAGCTCCAGTGATTTACAAAACAAGCTAGGGTTTGAACGCAAACACGGTCACGGAACACTCACCACTCGCATTGGGTCTTTTCCCTGAGACGCTTCTGCCAGTACCAGAAACCCGCAATGGAGGACACAAGATAGCGCTAAACACCAGTCGCCGTTTTCTAGGTCCAAACGTCTTTTGTTGTCCGTGACGTCAAATGGTGTTTTTCTTTTTGGGACTCTGGTAGTTTGTCCTAAAGTTGAAGTGGTAGCAGCCGGCTGTTTCTCCTTCTCTGATATTATTGAGCGAAGAACCTCTCACACCAGTGGTGTTCTATTGCTAAATACGCAAGTGCGTAATAAGTGGAGGACCCAGAGAAGTGCAGTTTTCGGTGAGACTGACAACAAGATGGTCCAATAGTTGCTTTTGGTCCCAAAGCAACTATTGGCGAAGGTTTTTAGACAAATGCAAGAGAACCACTTCATTAATTGTTTTCATTTTTTTATAATCTTCACAACACATTTATAGCTATACTATGTTAGAACATTGTTAAGAGGCATGAAGAAAATGTTTAAAGCTAATTTGTTTTCCAAATTTGCCATTGTAGCTTTATTATGAGAATCTTAATGCAGTTTAAAGTGTAACATCCTAAAACCTTTTCATTAATTAGTTTAATTCTGATGTGGCCTTAGTAACTTTTTTTTATTTGATCTGTTTTTAGCAATAATAAACATCTGATTTCATCCACAGATTAATTTCACGCCTGACATTCATCCAAATGTATTTTTTGAATTCCACAGAGACCGCGTTCTTGACACGCTCCATGTGTTACTCAATGTACATAGCTGACAGAAAATAGTTGTGGCCACACATTGTCGGATCAGAGAGCTCTTGCTATGAGCTAATCGCTCTAGCGTTGAAGAAGGAGTGTTGTCTGTGTATTTATAGGCGTCTCTGAGGTTCCAGCACAGGGGTTGCACTTTGGAGACGGATTCGGTTACAGCTCCAGTGAAAGATAAAAATACTTCATCTATACAGACACAAACATGAGCATAAAGTCACTGTATGAAGCCATAGGCAGGGATTGTTAAGCTGTATTTAAAATTATTTGAGCAGCTGTGGCGATCTGTTTCAGTGAGCTGTCATCATTCCAAAAATAGCCCACCCTCTTTTACCAAAACAACCGCTCCAACATGAGATGACATTCAGGGAAAAACACAAAAATTTGGCGTTTTTCCACCTGATTTTTATTTTATAAAGGAGACTTAATTTGGAAGATTTCTTTTTTGGTGTCCTTAGATACGCATGTTAACAACACATGGTCCAGATGGTCAGCCCCAGCTCCCGTCTGACCCAGCAGAACAGCTCAGTGGGTGTGTTTACACTGCAGAGCTTACTGTAACACGGAGGTACATGACAGGTGAGGTGAAAAAATAAAAAGCTCCGAGTTAACACTGAGTAAACTGAGCTTCAGAACAAGCGAGGCCTTGTGAGCGCCAGTGTAAATGTGGTACTTCCTACAAAACAAATAATCTGAAAACGTAAAATTCTGCACTCACTTCAAATCACTCTTGCAGTTCTGTGTGTGGGCAGAACATTTCTGATGATTTAGCTGCAGATTTATTTCTGAAGCAACGACTTTTCATGAGACCAAAGCATGCGTGTTCTACTGTTACAGATATGTAAAAGATAGTAACAGCAGACCGGAATATCACCTGATGCGTTTTTATTTTTATTTATTGCAGGGGCATGCCAGTTGCAGGACAGGGTCCTTTGAAACTTCTTCTAAGCACATTAAGAGAAGCTGGAAATACTTTCAGATTTACGAGGCTGCTGCATCAATACAAGCTTACCAACATATATGTTTTACTAGCTCCAATAGTTCATTTGAAGTGGAGTTTTGTGCTGAATTAACATAAAATAACAAAAATAGAGGTGAGCTCTGATGGAATGATGTGCTAATGGCTAGTTACAATTAGACATTTTCAAAGTACACTGAAACATCTCTAATCTCAAAATGTCAAGGCAGTTCGTGCTGCTATTTATCTGTTCAAGCAGGGTGGTGGGTTGAACGCATGAGGAAATGTGTGGCAGAACAGTCAGGAGGGAGTCAAGAGGACCCCATTAGGGAGTGTGTCAAAGGACAGCTTTTCTCTTTGTCACTGCTGTTGTGGTTTGGAATTTAAAGTTTTCTGGCACTCTGGGGCCCCCTTGTGGGCCCCATGCAATTGCCTGCCCTGCCTGTCGGCACGCTGCGTCTCTGGGTGTCTGCAGCAGCCAACTGACCCTAAAATCTAGGTGAAAAGAATCCAAGAAATCTAAGAGAAAAGACGCAGCCAAGAGGTCTTGTGGGTTCAATAAAATTACATTTCTTTGCTTAAAAGTTTTACATTAACATTTAGCGTCAAACCTAATACTGATTGAAGATCAACCTCAGCAAAACAGTCATAATTTACAGGTACAATATCAAGTGAGTCATATATATTCAGAGAGGTGACATGTAGTCTTAGGAAACTGTGATTGATTAGAATGTTATTTTAAAGTTTTGACCAAGTAACAATATAATTTTCAATCCAGAATTCTGGCATGAAAGGTGGTGGGTAAAACACATTCCTTCAAGGAAAACTAGGCATTACATTTAATTGTCTATCTGATTCGATCCCTAATTCCATTAGCGCTACCAGGATATGTGCCCTGAAGCTAATAGGGGTCAACAATAACACGAAGTTTCTCATAAGAAAATTACGAAGCTCCTGCTGATTAATAACCCACGTATGGGCCTCCTGTGACCTGATCCCCTCCTGTGAAGCTGCCCCCCCCCCCAGCCCAAGGTTTGATCAACACGATCTGCTAAAAAGGCTTGATCAAGGAGTGAAATCATAATCCTTGGTAGGCGTGGGAGGAGACATACAGAGGTAATTCCAAGGAACCCTGCCCTCCGGATCTGAGATATCCAGTTTCATGTATTGCCGGATGCCTCCTAGCCAATCAGCAAAAACATGAACATCAACTTCAGATGGCATCGGGCTAAAATTGGTAGCTATCAAAATCCAAGAACTGGCAAGAAGCTCAGCCAGGGTGTCCGCTTTCCTGCGTGGAAGCCCCGGGTTCGGACACTTCAGTGCGATCAAACTGAGTGCTATTTTGATTTGCAGAGTGAGTAACTGCAAGGGTATGAGCATAGCTTAGAAACTTTCACACTGATAATTAGATACAGCTGTACAGTCCTCACATATCTGCCATGTTCTCAGGAAGATGAATACGGATTAAAATGCATGTTGTCAAATCATCTGATGGTATAGACTTCATGTGCATTATTAACACTGTGGCACTTTTTGACTGAGAATATCACCGATCAGAAATCTAATAAGCACCTGGCAAAAGTTTAGAATTTTTAATCATACGCTTTTATTTTGCAAAGTTATTAAACAAGAGAGGCTCGCCCAAACATAATGTTGATCACACACAGCAACACAACCCCAGTGGAATCTGGGAAAGTGGGTGCTATGTTTCACACAACCTTTTCTTTTCTTTGTCTATTTGTGTTGTAGAGCATTTAGCTAAGATGCAGTCATGGTAAAATGCTGCTGTGCTGTAGCACTTCTTATATGACATAACTACTTGCCATTGGCATTACTCCTTTCTGCTGCTGCTGCGGATCGTATGGAAACTTTTCCACTTATTTGAAACAAAAGCAAAACAAAAGTGATCCATCCATCCATCCATCCATCCATCCATCCATCCATCCATCCATCCATCCATCCATCCATCCATCCATCCATCCATCCATCCAAAGGTGTTCCCTGGCCAGCCGAGTCCCTCCAGCGTGTCCTGGGTCTTCCTTTGTGTCTCCTCCCGGTTGGACGTGCCTGGAAAACCTCACCAGGGAGGCGTCCAGGACGCATCCTAACCAGATGCCCGAGCCACCTCAACTGGCCCCTCTCGATGTGGAGGAGCAGTGAATCTACTCCAAGCCCCTCCCGGATGACCAAACTTTGCACCCTATCTCTAAGGGAGAGCCCAGACACCCTGTGGAGAAAACTCATTTTGGCCGCTTGTATCCGTGATCTCATTCTTTTGGTCACTACCCAAAGCTCGTGATCATAGATGAGGGCTGGAACATAGATCTACCAGTAAATCGAGAGCTTCGCATTTTGATTCAGCTCTCTCTTTTCACCACGACAGATGGGTAAACACCCGCATCACTGCAGATGCAACACCAATCTGCCTATTGATCTCCTGCAATCAATATATTTGCAGTGGTCTCTAGTAAGAGTGAATTCCTGTGTCGTACTCTGAGGAAGAAAAACACTGGTGCACCATTTCTCTGACCTAAAAGTTGCCCACATCACAGCTGAGCTTCAGACGGCAGGTTTTGGCATAGATATCATATATATCACTAGCTGCCTTACCCGCGCTGTTCGTCGATTGGACGAACGTCCCTAACACGGTGGCCATCTTACCTCGGACAGCTGCCCCCTTTCGTAACATTGGTGTCAATGGTGAATGTACTATTTAAATAACTCTAACTTGCTCAATTTTCAACTGATTTTCAAACGGTTTGGTTTGTTATAAACGCCAGAGATGTGGCTGTAAAATATGACGGATTTGGCCCATTAATTTAAAAATGTTAAAGTATGTCCTATCAAGCCTATGTGTTATAAGGTTTGTAATAATGCCACCCGCTTGTAAATCCGTTAATATTTAATCGAGTTAAGAGTGTTTTTGTTTAAGTTGTTCACTCACCTTCCATCTGCTACCATTGAGAACGGAACGTAAGCCGTCCGAGGTAAGATGGCCGCCGTGTAGGGACGCTGTCGACTCCCAGTTAAGGCATCTAGTGATATTTATGATACCTATGGGTTTTAGTGTCTTATTTCCTGATATTTGGACATCTCGCCTCAGATTGGATAACAGCAACACGACTCTACCACTGACTTGCAACATGGATGTTTTATCTCAACAAATAACACAAGCCTGCCTGGAGGAGCTTCTGCTGTGTGGTGAAGTTGCTAATGCTAACGGTTAGCTTAAAGTAGCTGAGATGTCTGCTGCAGATTCCTGGATGTTAAAACAACAGCCTTCCCCGTCGTGAGTCAAGATGGGTGAGTCCATGAATGCTAATTCACAGTGTGATGTAGATCTATGAGGATTTTCAAATCCTAGATTTTCACCGTCTATTTTCTATCAGAAGCTAATGCAGGAGATAGGTGTAGGATGTTTTCACGTTCAGTCACGTTCATCTGCAAGAAGCAGAGACCTGATCCTTAGGCCACCAAACGGATCCCCTCTACACTTTGGCTGTGCCTAGAAATCCTGTCCATAAAAGTTATGAACAGAATCTGTGACAAAGGGCAGCCTTGGCAGAGTCCAACTCTTACCAGAAATGAGCCTGAATTACTGCCGGCAAGGCGGACCAAGCTCTGACACTGGTCATACAGGGACCTGACAGCCCATATCAGAGGGCCTGGTACCCCAAGTACCCTCCCGAAGATGCTAACTTGACATACATGTCAAACAAATCAAACCTGTGATAATTTATTTGTGAAATTTACTTCTGCATCTAGAGATTAAGTTCTGAAATTACTCACATATAATACAACAACAAATCAAAATCAAGTCACTGGCTACAATTTTATTTAGATCCGACCTCTCATCTTCCCAAAACAACAGATCCTGGACCCTTTGATGAACTTTTGATAAATACACTTCTAATTTTTTTCTATATCTAGACTTATCTTGGGAGATGCACCTTGATAAATATGGATTATATCTATTGTATATAGCGCTTTTCTAGGCACTCAAAGCTCTCCCAGTGGTGGTAAGCTACTACGTAGCCAGAGCCATCCTGGGGCGGTCTGACAGATGCTGATGACATGACTTCTTGCTATTCATAGGCCTATAAATAGTCCTAATATGTTGCTGAAATTGGGAAAAGTACAGGTGTATTAATGAGGGATGCATTCCTTTTAGAAGTTCTGCTTATTGGCAGTTTTAAAGAACAACAAGCATGCACAGCTGCAGCAGTGACTCTTAAACCTTGTTGATACACCTGTGCTTTCTCATTCCTGCAAATCAAGATGTCTAATGGGAAAGGGGCGTGTTTACATCTTTAGGTGCTTTGTTCTCATCCAGTTTGTCCTCACATCTCTAGATTCAGAGCAAAATAGGCAATGGACACTAATAATCTGGTAATTAAAGGTGCTGTTAAACACACACACGTACATGGATGCACGCACACATTCTCGTCTTGCATACGTTGTGAGGACCGTCATTGACTTCCATTCATTTTAGTGACTGGATTGTACCTAACCCTAAACCTAACCACACTCACTTTGCAACCAATGTCCTCACTTTGATATATAGACAAGTACATGCACACACACACACGCACACACACACACACACACACACACACACACACACACACACACACACACACACACACACACACGAGTGCAAATCCTCAGCCTGGAGTTCCGTAAGAGGTGAAAGCCAAGGAGAGCTGCTGACACAAGTTGCTACTGTGATTACGACACGTCTGAAAAGGGTCGAGATGGAAACTCGTCCTGCTTATATTTAGAAAACCAAGAGCAAGAAAGAAAAATAAGTATCTCAATAATAAAAGGAAATGAATTTCTTAAAGTAGCGTTGAGAAAATAATCCTCATTTCACTTGCGGTTGTGAAAGAATAAAAAAGTTTTCCTTTACTTCCTGTCTGGTTGTAAACCATCAGTGTAGCTAATCGCTAATGATCTATGTGTGTTTAAACAATGTTTAAAAAGCAGATGTTCTCTTGCTGTGAGTAAATATCTAGTTTCTAATGGGGGTGTGGGGGTGAGGGTGGGGGAGTCAAGCCATTAATAACGATGGGAGGCTCCCTACTGTCAGCAATTGTCCCTCCTGCCAGTTTTACTGTGTGTGTCCCTCAAGCTTCACCCCTGGACCCACGTATGACCATCTAATCATTTTAAATGTAAATAAAACCCAAATATAACAGAGACAAAGAATTCCATTCATAATATACTTAAATTATTCATTATATGCATGAAAGTTTTCAATTATTATTGGTAATTACGGTAATTAGCAGCATGTTGTTGATGAGTCTAAAACTCTTCTTTATCAAAGTCAGCTCCTGACCTTGTTTGTTGTTGTTTGTTACCATGGAGACAGCCTAGCCCTGACACCTACCCAACCCGTGCTATATGCCTAGAACATTATAGCAGCAGGTGGCCTGAAACTGACACTCGCTGGTAGAATCGGGCGTCTGTGGTGTTTCGTTGATTTTCACCTGATTGTGATGAAAACCCACCTGGTTATAAATGTTTTAAAGAGCAACTCCAGACCTGCACATTAACGCAAAGCATCCAGTCTGGTTTGGGTTACGCTGATTAACGCCTCTGTTCTATTATTGCGGCGCTCTTGTGGGGTCTGACGCAGAGTTTTATAAAAGAGCAGCAAAACTCAGCAGACGCACGAGTTTTGTTGCTCTGAACGTTTCTGATAATTCAGTCTGCAGGAGAATCACACTGGGATTCTTTCACTTCTGAAGCTGTTTGAAGGTTTTATTTTCTATCTGATCCCTTTAAGTGCCGGGGGATGAATGTTATTTTGGCTTTGTGATGGCACTGTCCTCTCCCACTACTCGGGTGTCAGTCAAGCCAGCAGTTTCCACTGGCTGGTACTCTGGGCCCCTCATTATAGGCTACAATGCTTTTAACTTTAGGACAATCAGGTTCTTTTACACCCACTTTTTCAAGATCTGTCTCATTTGTTGCTGCATGGAAAAGCAAACCTCACTGTGCTCATGCTTTAAATGTCTCATTCATCTAGGTTTCTAAAACTGGGAGTGAACCGTAGACACGGTCTGGGACCTGGAGGTTCCCCATAAGACGAGAATAACCCCAGGATTTCCTGAATGAAGGACTTACAGGGAGAGGAGCTCCAGTCCTGAGCTGAGACTGAAGCTGAAGCTGGAAACAACTTCAACAAATCCAAGGACGTGAAAGAGAGGTGTTTTAAAGAATTAAAATGGAGATTTACTCGCTTTGGAAATGGTTGCAATAGAAATAAGTCTGAGAGGGACAGCAGCAGGAGCGGCAAGAGCAAGTGTCATCCGCTGTTCCAGCATGGGGAGGGCTGTGGAGTTTAAAACGGTGTGAATATGATAGCCTTCTGGAGCCTTATGCAAGTGGAGATCTGTGTGTGCTATTGAAAGTTGTCAGTTCGGAGGCTCTAATCTGACAAGAGGGCGGCATAAACAAACAACAGACAAAGAGACTTTGGAAAACAACTAAATCCAAACAGCTGGAGACGCAGGAGAAAAGGGGGGACTTTGGTTTCATTTGGAGGTGCGTATGAGAGAAAGATTCAGAAGGACGCACGGGCAAAAGGGCAAGAGGAAGGTGAGGAGGTGAGCGACGGGTTTACCCTTTAGAGGGGTAAAAAAAAAACATGACCGTGGTGTCTCAGGACTGTAACGAAGAAACCGTGGTGGTCACTCCTTTGTTGCAAGATGCTGCCGTCCTGGAACCAGCGGAGCGGGAGTGCAGCGAGCGGGTGGTCATCAACATCTCAGGCCTGCGCTTTGAGACGCAGCTGAAGACCCTGTCCCGCTTCCCCACCACGCTCCTGGGAGATCCGCGCAAGAGGATACGCTTCTTTGACCCTCTGAGGAATGAATACTTCTTCGACAGGAACAGGCCGAGCTTTGATGCAATCCTCTATTATTACCAGTCTGGAGGGAGGCTCAGGAGGCCTGTGAGCGTACCTGTGGACATTTTTCTGGAGGAAATAAAGTTTTATGAACTTGGGGATGAAGTGATAGAGACATACAAGGAGGATGAGGGTTTGGCCCGTGAGGAGGAGCGCCCGCTGCCTTCTAAAGAGTTCCCACGCCAGCTGTGGCTCCTGTTTGAGTACCCGGAGAGCTCGGGACCCGCGCGGACCATCGCCATCGTGTCAGTTATGGTCATTTTGATATCCATTGTTATTTTCTGCTTGGAGACTTTACCCGAGTTTCGAGAAGTCCCCCCGGAGATCGAGTATCACGCGAATGGAAGCATTCTGAGCAAGGGCCCCAGTCCCTTCACCGACCCGTTTTTCATGGTGGAGACTCTCTGCATCGTGTGGTTCTCGTTTGAATTCACCATGAGGTTTCTATCTTGTCCCAGTAAAGCAGCTTTCTTTAAAAACATCATGAACCTGATTGATGTCGTGGCCATAGCTCCCTATTTTATCACCCTGGGCATGGATCTGGCTGAGCACCAGGGCAGCAGTCAGCAGGCTGCCTCTCTGGCCATCCTGAGGGTAATCCGTCTGGTCCGTGTCTTCAGGATCTTTAAACTCTCCAGACACTCCAAAGGTCTGCAGATCCTGGGCCAGACTCTCCACGCCAGCCTCAGGGAGTTGGGGCTGCTGATATTTTTCCTTCTCATTGGAGTTGTGTTATTCTCCAGCTCGGTTTATTTCGCTGAAGTGGAAGATCCGGAAACTGCATTTTCCAGCATCCCTGACGCTTTCTGGTGGGCTGTGGTGACAATGACCACCGTGGGCTACGGGGACATGTACCCCTCCACCATCGGGGGGAAATTTGTGGGTTCTCTGTGTGCCATCGCCGGAGTGCTGACCATAGCCTTGCCTGTACCTGTGATCGTGTCAAATTTCAACTATTTCTACCACAGAGAGAACGACGAAGAGGAAAATTTGCAGTACATCCACGTGACGTGCGGTCAACCGGAGCAGTTGCCCTCTTTGGGTGAAAGTGACTCCATCAAAAGCAACCAGTCTCTCTCCAAAACGGAGTCCTATCAGGGGAGCGGAGACCTGGAGATTCTAACGCACCCAAACGTGACTCAACCAGAATCCTACACAGGAAAACTCACCGATGTGTGAAGAGGAGGGATTTGTTCCTGGTGAGTTTCTGGTGATTTCATGAATATAAACCAATTAGCCCAAACCTATATTAATGAAAAGATTCCTCCTTACAGTTGCAGCTTCTCACTTTTCCACACACTGGAGCTATTCTTAGCACCACATGACATCAGGACCGCGCGAAAAAATAGCGCATGTCATGTCTGTTTCTGGTGTCATTTGACGGTGTTACATATCAGACGTGTCACTTTAAGGCGTTAGATGATCTATGAAATGGTTGGGCTAGGGGTTAGGAGGAGAGGTCGTGCATTGACTACCAGCTACTGTGCGTAAAATGTCACAGGAAAGTAAAAGAGAACCAAATCTGAGCTTTAAAAACGGTGCAGGGTCAGGATGTAACTTTTAAACAATATTATTTTTTCACTATTCGTGTTAGGAAACTAAACTTCTAGGAGGTTTCCTCCCCTCAATAATATTGTTTTATTGTTTACGCACAATGTTTTCTTTTAAATGTGCCTGCAGCTTCACCCACAGCTGTGAATCAGTACAGGCAGAGTTGAGCCGCGCGTCAACGCGCCCAGAACGCACGAGGCAGCTCATGCGTCACACCAGAGCTCAGGTCACATGATGATCTCCAAAGCGGGCTTTCGCCTTTGCTGCTCCTGGGCTGTGGTGCGCACTCCCTCTGGATGTGCGCCTTGGCTCCAGCACTGGCGCACTTTAAATCAAACCTGACGTCGCATCTCTATTATTTGGCCTTTGAATTTCTCCTGCTTCATTTTCTTTTATTCAGCTGTTTTATATTCTATTTTATGCATTTCCCCTATTTTAGTTAAGTTTTTATTTAATGCCTTTGCTCTATGCTCTGGTGTTTAAAATATGAACTTTTGCTTTCATTGTCTATGAGGAGCTTTTGTCTTGGTGTCACTTTGGTCAGCTGACATGCATGTATGGTGGTAAACTCCAAACTGCGCAACATGTGGCGCTCTCTCGTGCGGATCTTTCATCACCACTTTATCGCTAAAAACAGTCTTCCTCTTTAATGGCGCATCTTTATTGTTTCATCACCAGGATGTTGTGTCCTATAATCAGTTCTTCCAGTTCTGAGACTTTTTACTTTAATCTGAAGGTAGAAGTGGTGAATCTGTAATGCAGCTTCAGGTTTAAACAGAGAGAATGAGTGAGACCAGAGCGCCCCCATGTGGATGACTGACAGCGCTGCAACAAACAGAAAATACAAGCTTGTCAGCTCCGTTTCTAGCCTGACTGAAGCTCAGGTCCAGGGCCGGAAGCCTTTGTGGGGCCCTAAGCAGGTTTTCCTATGAGTGTTATTTATTTGCGGTATATTAATTCAAATATTTGAAAGTAACATCAGCAGACAAACTCTGAATTTAGAGTAAACAAGCTAAGTATACTGTTTTTATTTGTTCTTAAAGTTTGGAACAGATGTGTGTAAAATGTGCAATCACTACAAAATAAAGCCAAAAAGCCACTATATGACACAAATGATGCGATACAAAATGATATATAAATTATTTCTATGTGTTATAATTTAGTGTATATTAAAAAACGTTATTAAAAAAGCTATCTTGGTGCTCTTTGGGGGACCCAGGTGGTGTGGGGGCCCCAAGCAGTTGCTTAACTTGAGTGTGCCTATAGGGCCGGCTCTGCTCAGGTCATGTCTGTCTGAAGCTTGATCTGACACATCGAGTTAACACGGTGGATTTTCTTCTCTGCAGGAGTCACAGCAGCTGGGATTACCTCCTCCAGAAACACTGGATCTTTTTCCCACTGGTTACTTATGCATCATCAGAGCTGAACCCTAAAAGACCCAATGAGGGACATGCATCCGACCCCCACGTCCCGTCCCAAACCCAGTGGTGGAACCGAGCCAGACACCCTATCCCATGTCTCCATATGTGTAAAAGGCCTGGTGTATATATTACAGTTTTATAAATCTGAACGCTCCTTGTGTCATGGTGTTAATGAAAACTTGTCATTTGTCTTTTTAATTGTCACCAACAGGCAGATTGTAAAACGACTGGCAGCATCTTAATGCATGACCTGCTGTCTTTGTGATATTTTAATGTAATAAAGTGTCTATTTTTCTAATTTAAAATGTAACCCGAACTTTATGTATTTTTAATATAAATGATTCCTTAAATGAAACAACATTCGTCCGTTTTATTATAAACTCAGACCAGTCTAATCAATGGAGAAAAACAGACCAGAAAAGCTGATCATAGAGTTAATATGGAAGCTTTGGCTCTGGTCTGTTATGAGTTCTGATAAACCACAGACAGGTCAGTCAGATATAAAGTGTTACTCTGGATTTATTTTTGTTTTGTTTTCTTCAGTGGAGTCTGACTAGCGCTGTCCGTGGTGCTGAAATGATTTTTGTGTGGATTCTGTTTAGTTTGTCCCATAATCTGGTTGTGTTTAGGGCCCAAATGCAAATACACACATTTTAAATCAGACAATTTAATTAATAACCAGTTGTGTTTTAAACATTAGACCCAAACCTCCCTTAAGTTGACACAAGCCCGATTCCTTTGCAGTTAGAAAATCTTCAGGGCTTTGTAACATTTGTCTATGTTTGCAGTCTGATTGCGCCAGTGCTGGCACCCAGGCGCTCCTGTTTTGTGGTTTATAGGAAGAACTTCTGGTCCTTTAGTAGAGTCGGTCTGCATTGCGTCGAAACCCTCCAACTCCTCCTCCTCCTCCTCCCCTCCCTCTCCTCTCTTCCGCTGTACTTGCATGTTAAACGCACAACAAATCATGCTTGACATTGTTGAGAAACCATTTGAGCGTCGCGTGCTGCTCAGCTCTCCGTTTTGATTTTTTATTCTTGTTTTAATGAATTTAAAATCAGAAATCGTGTCCACCGTCCTGCGCATGGAGCACGTTTCTGCCCGTCATCCCGTCTTGTGGCAAAGAAGCAGCAGATTTCTGCTGATGCAGTGATGTCTGGAAATGTCAAGGGCTCGCTTATTGCCTCTTAATGTATCTCCCCCCGAACTGCAGCACAGGATCTCCTCCTGCGGTAGACTTTTAGCTCTTCTCACCGCCGTGCCGCCGCCAAAGCGACTTTTGCAGCCCAGTCCTCTCCTTTCCCACCTCAGGCTCCCTGCACCAGACCACTAAGCGTCAGTTTAATCTCAGCGTGATGAGAAAAGCAGCGTTCGAGGCTCTTATTTAGTAGGCGCAACTCAAAGTTCCCACCTGACAACCACCGGCGTCCTGCTGTTGGATGATTTTACTCGAGGCTAAGACGCATTCAAGACCTCCAGAGACCAAACCACGGTAAGTCTCTCAAACTCATGACTTGTCCAAAAGTTATTTGTCAGATAGTATTTTTACATATTTAGATGCAGCCTTTCCACTGTAGTGCGATTGCTTCTATCTTTATTTGAAATTGCCACTAACCCTCTGAGCTACAAGCATGCAGAAAAACAAGAATTGACATAATGTCTGTAGAAAATGCTATGCGTCACATTTCTACTCTGCTATGAGAGGATAAATCACTCCCAGGCTCCTTGAAGACAAAGATTCCCAGAGTTTCTTTACAAACTGAGCAAACCTTCCTATACAGAAAAGAGAAAATGCCACAATCAGTTATAATTTAAGACGATGTAGCATGAAGATCACTACAAAGTCACCAATAAGTACTTCAGGGAGATTTTAAGTGCTGTGAAAAAGAAAAAGAAAAGTGAATGAGTGACTGAATTTCTTTTTAATTGCCACCTCAGAGATGGGGATGAATTAAAAACAAAGAAACTGCAGAAAATGCTGAGCCAGCAAATATCTTGGCTGTTTGATTCCATTATCCCCTCCCTCCCTCCCTGCTTCCCTCCCTCTTTCTTGGTTGACAGAAGCAGCAGTAGCAACTGCTGCACATGCACTGGAGAGCAGCAATGGTCAAGTCAGCGAGAGCCGCAGTGGAGCTGCACTGAGGCAAAGCAGCCAACCACCCCCCAAGCAACTGGGGACGCCTCCAACAATCTAAGGGGTGTGGGAAGCTGAGGAGTGGAACATTTCTCCCAATCCTGAATGCCCGGTCAGTTAAACTAACAAACACCCCTGCACAGTTCCTCCTTCTCCTTTTTCACCACCTCATCCTCCTCCTCCTCCTCCACCCCAAAATGACTGTAGTAGCAGGGGACAACATGGACGAGACCTCGGCCGTCCCAGGACACCCTCAGGACGCCTACCCACCGGACCACAATGACCACGAGTGCTGCGAGAGGGTGGTCATCAACATAGCCGGCCTCCGGTTCGAGACGCAGTTGAAAACTCTCTCCCAATTCCCAGAGACGTTGCTAGGCAACCCCAAAAAGAGGATGCGGTATTTTGACCCCCTGAGAAATGAGTACTTCTTTGACAGAAATCGCCCCAGCTTCGACGCTATCCTGTATTACTACCAGTCCGGCGGCCGACTAAGAAGGCCAGTGAATGTTCCCTTGGACATGTTCTCAGAAGAAATAAAGTTTTATGAGCTGGGAGTCGACGCGATGGAGAGGTTTCGTGAGGATGAGGGCTTCATCAGAGAGGAAGAGCGGCCTTTGCCTGAGAAGGAGTTCCAGCGCCAGATCTGGCTCCTCTTTGAGCATCCAGAAAGTTCAAGCACCGCCAGAGGGATTGCTATTGTGTCTGTGATGGTCATCCTCATTTCAATAGTCATATTTTGTCTGGAGACTTTACCACAGCTGAAGGAAGACCCAGCGGGTCGATTCGAGACATTTGGGAACATTACTATTTATTACAAACCAAATATCCTCACTGACCCCTTCTTTATCATCGAGACTCTCTGTATAATCTGGTTCTCCTTTGAGTTGATAGTCCGCTTTCTGGCGTGCCCGAGCAAACCGGCCTTCTTCAAGAACATGATGAACACGATTGACATTGTGGCCATCATCCCCTACTTCATCACACTCGGCACGGAGCTGGCAGAAGACCCAGAGAACGAGGGGGTAGGGGAGCAAGCGACATCTCTGGCCATCCTCAGGGTGATCCGTCTGGTCAGGGTGTTTCGGATCTTCAAGCTGTCACGACACTCCAAGGGACTTCAGATTCTGGGGCAGACCCTCAAGGCCAGTATGCGAGAGCTGGGATTGCTGATCTTCTTTCTGTTCATTGGAGTCATCTTGTTTTCCAGCGCTGTCTACTTTGCTGAAGCAGAGGAGAAAGGCTCCTACTTTGGCAGCATCCCGGATGCATTCTGGTGGGCTGTTGTATCCATGACAACTGTGGGTTATGGTGACATGGTCCCGGTCACTATAGGGGGCAAGATTGTAGGATCTCTCTGCGCCATCGCTGGAGTCTTAACAATTGCACTCCCAGTGCCTGTCATTGTGTCCAACTTCAACTACTTCTACCACAGAGAAACCGAGGGAGAGGAGCAGGCCCAGCTGCTCAATGTTAGCAACCCCAACATCCCCTCAGAAACCAACTCCAGCCGCCGTAGCTCCTCAACCGTCAGCAAGTCAGAGTACATGGAGATTGACGGAGACATCAACAATAGCATCGACAACTTTAGGGAGGCAAACCTTAGAACTGGCAATTGCACTATAGCCAACCAAAACTGTGTTAATAAAAGCAAGCTGCTTACAGATGTTTAGACGTCACTTAGGTAGTTTAAGATCTCTAAGGTACTGTCACATGTGGGGGTAGACCATGAGTTAGGAATGCTTCATTTACCTCCCCCAGAGCACTCTAGGGCATTAGGCCTCCAAATATGCTCAGCTATAAACAAAGGAAACAAAAAAACCCACAGCTTTTAAAGTATTACCCATGTAGATAGAATAATTAATTTACTGATCCTACAACTATATAGTTAAGTCAAAGAGAAACATTGATTATTACACGTATACATGGCTCCTTAGAGGACGCAGAGCACACCCTGTCTTAGGAGACAACGGCGTTATAATTCAAATCTTATGCATGGAGTACAGATAACATTTCAGCAAGTTGCACAATGCACCAGAAATGACTGCAGACATTCAAGCCTCTAAGCCAAGTGGTAACCGCCAAGAAGTTAGATGACCCCCCCTCTCCCTTCCCTTCTTAACCCCCCCCCCCCCCCCCCCCCCCCCCCACTCTCTTCTCTTCTCTCCCTGCAAAGGATCTGCTACTCAGCAAAGCACCTTATAGTAGGATGACTGACTTCTCTCTTGTTTGGATGTACACAGATGGTGATCTGCTTGCTTCACGGACATCTGCAATGCTGCTGTTCTGCAGCAGTTGCTGCAATTGTGTTATCACCAAGTGATTCAATGCCATGCCCTTTATAGATGCAACACAGCACAATGATAAAAGTAAGCTTCATGCGAGCATGATCTAGAGACTTTCCATGTTGATATCAGCATGCATGAGACATATGTCACAGAGTGGGAAAGGATGTTCATTTCCCACTTCTCATATGTTGTCACACTGAGTGCACTGGATGAGTTGTTTTTATTTGAATTGCTAATCATTTAGAAGTATAGAAACTGAATGTTAAATCTTAAGGGAACAGTACATAAATGAGATCATAGCATGAAAAAAAGTAACCTGCATTATGACTTATCGACAAAGGTACTTTTGTATCCTCGTATATTTAATGCATGATGTGAGTTATACAGCTTGTTGCAGTTCATGCATTCTGCGGTGCCCTATTGTCAGGGAAACTGAGGAAATCAAAAATCGGGGTGTTTCTGAATTGTGATCACATATATCCAAACAGGTTGAGGATGCAGAGTTTCTGATTTAACAATAAACAAATGAAAAAATTGACAAATCAGTATCAAAAACGCATATAGTCATAATAAGCACCAGTTACAGTATTAGTCAATAATGCAGTGCATGGACCTTGTTTGAAAGAGAACAGTTATCATGCTTCCATCTCCACTTATTTTAGTACAGATTACTTTAAGAAAACCAAACTTCACTTCACATTTCAGAGAGTTCTTGTAATATTAGTTGCCAGTGCCTTTACCCCCCACCCCCACCCCCACCAACAGGACCGTAGAAAGTGCCTCGGTGTTCATTGGAATAGGTGTGTGATTGAGCTGGTCTGTTTCAGCGTTGAGACTCTGTTGGTTGATGCCAGAAGGTTCAAACAGCAGGTGATGGTGGTAAAAACAGAAACATGCTGTCATGCACAACTTCATTTTCATGCTGATATGCACTTAAATACGCCATTGAGCAGCAACGTATTGTACTCAGCATGTTTACCATTAAGTCAAAAGGGAATTTTGAATTTTTTTAGTTCATGCTTCTTCTTCTTTGTGCACCACTCATCCTTTCAGGGTCTCTACCTCAGTGAGGTCATTGCAAACTTGCTACGGGGCTGCAACCTTCAGAGCAGGGCTTCCTATACCTATATACAGAATGATGTAAATGTACATAATGCAAACTAGAACCTTAAGTCACGCAATATTGAATGTGATAGTCCCAAAGCCTTTACACAAGCACTTACACACACATATAGGGCAAGTAGGGTACCACAATCATGCCCCCTTCCCCACTATTTTCCACTTAAAGCTGCGCACAATCAGGCCGTTCATTAGTGGAGAGTTGGTAGAAATGACACTCCCCGACTGTTTTGGGAGCACGTTTCTATGGTTGTATTGAAATATAACAGAAAAACAGAGGAGTAGACGTTGGGCATTATTATGCAGTCCATCTTTTCCATGCTTGTGTTTTATTTTATGCATAATTTCTCTGCACATCGTTTAAAACGGGAGGACTGCAGGTAGATTGGGACAAAATGTTACTTGAAAATCTCCAGCTACTGTACACCAATCTACACGCTCAGTTCTGGGAGGAGTTCATCCACATAAAAAGTGAGACTTTGCGCTGTACTGTATGCTTTAAAAAATATATATATTTTAACACTTTCCTGGCAGGATCCTAGAAAAATAACAGCAGCTCCACTGCAGTGCTGCTCGAATGTCAGAGCTGTTTCTGTTGGTGCAACGGCCGTCCTCAGTGGTGCTAACAAGACTAACACTTGTGTCGTGCTACCAGAACATCTGAAGCTAAAGCGAGCCTTCTTGGTCATTTTTCCCCACTAAGGGAGGTTATTTTAGGGAAAGTGTTTGTTGTTTTAGTTCAAACTGATCTTTGTACTGTAATCACAAAGAACATCATCCTCAGGCAACTGCTTATCACAACTTAAATAACAAATACTCCAATTTTGTACATTTGGTTAAACAAAATACCTACAAGCATGTATTATGATTATTTATATAGAATACAACCAGAAAATTATAATAGCCTCAAATACAGCTATCGAGAAATTGCTTAAAAATAACATATATTTGAAAAAGCAACACAGGTGAATTAAACGGTCTAAAGGGAAGTGAAGATAGGCTGGTGTTAGCCGTGAGGGCAGGTGGTGCTACGCATTCATCAACCCAACACTAGACTCCATTCTCCGCAGCAGTAGAACCAACTAGAGCTTGTTTTTGCTTTATGAACGTGGAAGAGTGGAACTCACAACCTCTGGCTGGTTGTTCTGGTGACATTTGCAGGGTCAGATGTTTTTATTTATAGAAACAGTTTAATCTTCATTTTTTTGTAGTTTAGAAAGACAATGAAAGGTCTCTAAATGGTTTTAGATGTTGATTTGTTTAGCTCACTGTCAGACGTCACGCTTCTGCAAACAAATGTGTAAGAAGAGCTAAAAATGATTAAAAATATGAAATCTCTCTAAAACCTAAAGCTTTATTTTTAAATCTACAGTAAGTTAGAGAAAGTATATACTGCAGTTATGTAATAGAAACATGTTTGATCTGTTTTTGTTCGGTTTGTTTATGGTGTAACAAACAGGCCTTATGCTGGGATATGAAAACTCTCCTGTAAGCCATGACTATGAAACCACTAGGTGATATGGACTATTATTATAAAATGGAACTTTAAAAATCTGATTCATTCCTGTTTTTTTTTTTCAACTCAAACTCTCCCGCTGAACATTCTGCTATAATGGATCTCTACAGAAAAAAACAACAATAAAAAACAAAGTGCATGGACGATGGAAGACTGCATGAGCTTTATCTTTCAAGCTGCGGATCAACTAATAAAACAGTTGCATCATTTCAAACAGAAACCCTTGCTCTCATCTGCACCAAGGCTTCCTGTAAAAGCTCCGTCGTGAAAGTCGTTGTGAAGCGCGTCCTTTTGCTGGATCTCTCTAAAAGCACCTTAGCGCCGGCTGGGACGACGTCGGGTATCTGAGCCGTGCTCGCCATCTCTGTGTGGGATGTTCAGGTTGTGCTTGCCAGACTCTGAATGTGAGCGAGGACAACAAGGGCTAGATTCTTAGACTCTAGGACTCTGAAGCTCTCTCAAGAGACTCTAGTGATGCTGGTTGGTGAGAAACATGCTCGTCATGTCTAAAACTGGACCACATTCAATCCTCTGTACAGACTTCAAGGGTTTTAACAAGTCTCAATGCTGGACTGCTTTTTCACCTGCTGTGGAAGTGCTGTATGGGATGGAACCGTGGGACGTTGTGTTCCTTGTTTGTTTTTAGAAGTCCGATGGCTCCGAGTTTGTATTTTCAGTGAAGAATGCACCTTTACCTGATGTTAGGAAGGAGCTGGGCCCTTTTTGAGCGCAGCGCCAAAGGACTATAGAAGTCTTCTGCTCCTCTTTTCATCCACAAGCAAGTCAAACTCTGTCTAATCGAATCCAGCTGTCATTGTCATGTTGTGTTGACAAAAGGATTATGCTAGTGTGTGCAGCTCGTCAGATGATGACAAAGGCATGGTCTGTGATCTATGCAAGGGTTACTTGTTGATTTCTTTTCTTTCGTATGTCACCTATAAATTCATCTACATTACCTTCAATAAATTTTTAAGGATCTGCTTATGTTTGCTCATTTCAGCTCAGGGTGTGGAGGGACGCCGTGCAAAAGTCGTAAACCAGCTTTAACTCCTGGATGCTTCTAAGCAGCCACATTAGCTGACTGTATGTCAGGCATAAAACAAATACCACCTGCAGATCAACAGCTTTTGCAATTCTTTATTGTCTTTATGTCTTTAAATTATATCAAGTATAGCAAAGACTGAAAAGCAGATCATAGGTTTTAGCTCTTAGGGAATCCTGTTGTTGGTGCTAAAGTCCTATTTTATATGTCAAACTTGTTAATCTTTGGTATTTTTCCAATAATGTGAACACAAATATCCTTTCAGATTAGCTGAGGTGGAATTAAAGGTGGAATATGGAATGCCAAAGCGACATCTAGTGTGTGGAGGTTGTAGCTGCAACAATAGAACAAGGTTTCCAGTCGTCTGGATGCCAGGTTTGCTGCCGATACGTGAAGTGAGCAGCCAGCTCCAGGTCCAGTGACGACCTAAACTCACTCTGGTTTTAGATCTTTTATGGTCGCTCCTCTTCTGAGAAGGATAACGACATCATCTGGACTTAGAATCAGCTGCTTGACTTGCCGAGTCCGCCATTTTCCACAGTGCCAACCTTGCTCTCAGACATATATGTAGACGCCCTGTGGACTGGCACTGCCTATTGGAGCTGCCGTAGTGGCCGACCGCCATCTTAGATGGGTCTACATTCGCCCCCAGTGCATTCATTTCTACTGAGGAAGGTGCTTACCCCTCTAAAAACACATTTTTTCACAAACGTTTTCACAAAACCAGATACCTTATGGCATGATAATTAAAATACAAATATAATTAAACAAAATAAATTAAAATATAAAATCCCATCAGGTAGGCTAGAACAGTCAATAGTAATTTCACGTGATCTGTTTTGTATAGTACGCCAGTTGTTGCAACCATAGGCTGCACAAAAATGGGCATAGTTGCCCACCTTGCATTGACTTTGGAGAGTTGGGAGACCCATCCAATATGGCGGCGACGCAGTTACGCTCTCTCCAGAGCCCAATGGGGCATCTACGTATTCATGTCTGTGTGAAACTTGCAATGGTGTCCCCTATTGGCTGATAGATGTAAACATAAACCCAGTGTCGTGCCCGTCAAAATAAATATTTGATTATTTTTTAATTAAAATATAGCTTTTAAAGGAAATACTGTACCTTCATTCTGCACACCTCTAAACGCCCCATGGAGGTATTATTTTTTTAAAATATAGCTTTTTATTCCATATTCAACCTTTAAGTACCTAAAGATCCCTGGTTTTAGTGCTAAGCTGTTATGTGTGGACACAAAACTGCCTCATCCCTTGAGTTAGGTGTCTTTGTTTTGGCATGAATTATTCAAAGTCAGACTTAAATGACTAACTAAAAATAATTTTTCTGAAATAGTTACATTTTGTTTCAAAATGGGGTGAAAATGAGTAGAAAAGCAGCAAAAGTCCAAAGAAAACTGTTGATCAGAACCCTTATAAAGAAAGTCTGACTCTTTGGTAGAAAAATATAAAGAAAAAAAAAGATAATGCATGAATGAGAAGTGTTTACCAACAGTAGAAATGCTGCAGTGGTCCAGAACACGAGGTCTCAGTCTACTCCAGCTTTGATTGAACCCATTAGCAGTAATTGATGGGACTAAGGTTGTAGGTCCTCACTAATCCTTCTGTCCCAGGAGGAGATCACTTACCTCTGTCACCACTCACACGTTGTTCTACACGTCTGAGGTGTGAAAACGCTGCTTTCCACCGAACTCACACCCAGTCTGATCTGCAGAGAAGAACTCTTCCGTCTGCGATTATTTCCAAATGTTTGGAATGATGAATTTGATCTCACTCTTTAGATTAATCACATTTGGCTCTACAACAATAGTAATTGTGATGTCATCGCTCCTTTGGTAGATTGAGTCCCTGCAGCATGATAGAGGACATCCACTAACTTTGCTGCAGTTTGGATTCTCTCTTTTCACAGGATGTACTTCATCATTCATGAACAGAAGTGGTGAAATGTTTGGTTTCCTCCCTCAGCACATTATTTTTATGATTCATTTTGGTACTTATGTCCTCTTTAACCTTCACGCACGGAGCTGAACTTGATTCTATTGATTCTGAAGTCAGATCAGATTTTTAGTTCTTAGATATCGTCAGAGTTCTCTCAGACAGAAGGTCACATTCTGAGGTTGTCTTGGAACATGTTGTAATATTCAGGGATTAGAAAATCTTTGTTCTGTAGCTCTTTATCATAAAGCATGTTTTCAAATGCTTCTTATATCTCAAAACTGGAATTAATCACCTCCTCACAATCCAGGTCAGTTCAGGTCCAGTGAACACTGCAGACTAAGGCCAGGTGAGTCTATTTCTAAATGATTTTGATTGAAAATGTGTGTCAGTATCATGATTTTTACAAGAACAGCAGATTGCCTGCAGGTCATTTGTCTGTGTCCTTCTCAGTTTGCCTGTTTGTGTTTGTTTTTGAGTGCACGGTGACCTGAACAGGAGTGAACCTCTTCCCTCTGCATTGCCCTCAGGAAATGCAGCACTCCTCACTCTGCAGGCAGCAGCAGCAGCAGTAAGGGTGGGGTAGGTTGGCGCTGGTCCCACTCTTCTCCCACCACATGCTCTCTTCTCTCTTCACTCTGACTCTGCCCGTCTTTGTCTCCCAGGCTCTTCTTGGTTCTCCCTCTCTTGAGTGCTAATAAGCTCCACTGGACTTTAATGACTAAAAGCATCAAGCAGGAGAGGAGAGGAGCTCAGCCACTGTGAGGCATATATGGAATAGATACTCCACCAGCGTGCAGGCCTTATTTATTTCTCCTTTTACTTATTTACACTACAGAATCAGGTCTGTTTTTAATGCAGCGCTGTCTGATGGCCGTGAGATCACAACCAATCAACACTGGTCTTCTACAGACTTCTAATAGCTGTAATGTTATTAATACTGTTTGTGTTTGAACATATAAAAATGCATTTTTAGGTTGAGAAAAAACATAATGAGCTGAATGTCAGAGTGATCAAATTTAAATTAACAAATGTAAAATTCTAAATTTGCTTTTCTGCTCCAGAGTTTGATTAAAATTCTTAATGAAGATTGTTTTTAGATTATTTACATTAAAACATGTTAGATTGAACCTGAAAGAATTTAGCTAAAATTTTATTTGTGTTTATGGTTTACACAGTGTCCCAGCCATCTGGAGTTTTGACCCGACAAGAACCTCATCCCGAGGAACACCGTGTCTACAGGTCAGCATCTGCTTTTCTAACTGATCATTTGTTCCTGAACCATCAAGTTAAATTACCTGCAAAAGAAGAAAGAAATGGGTGAGCAGACTCACAATTGTCTCCTCAGTTTGCCTTCCTGCAGTTTCATCGGGACATAAACTTGTGTTGGACAGTGAAAATAGGTTTGCAGCAGCAGGAATCTTTAAAACAGGTTTTATAAACCCGTCCTTCAGGATCCAGAGCAGTGCAGTGGTGTGACTTTGTTTTTGGGAAGCTGGAGCTCCCTCGTGTGTGTGTGTGTGTGTGTGTGTGTGTGTGTGTGTGTGTGTGTGTGTGTGTGTGTGTGTGTGTGCGTGCGTGCGTGCGTGTGTGTGTGTGTTAACAAAATCTCCCATAAATCACTAGTAAAACGTTAATGAAAATCTCAAAAAATGAGTAAGTGGACACATTATATAATAAAAACAGATTAACACTTTAAAGCTGGGGTGCATAGTTTAAAATTTTGAAAGTAACTTCAAAGATGCTTAAAGTTGACTATCTGACCCTGTTGTATCATAAAAAGTAGGCAATCTTTCTAAATGTATACTTCGCCTAAGTCCCTCTTCTGGCCTCTTCAACTAAACTAATCACTTACGCGAGCCTACGGACAGTTCAGACATCATATGTTAAAGGGGAATATGGAACATTTAATAATAAGCTATATTAAAAAAAATAATACCACCACAGGGCATTTAGAGGTGTGCAGAATGAATGTGCAGTTTTTCCTCTAAAAGTTATATTTAAAAAAATTCCAAATTTTATTTTGACAGGCACAACACTGGGTTCATGTTTACATCTAACAGCCACTAGAGGGCAACATTGTGGTAAAACGTCCGCTCGGCAAGACGAGGCTGGGACTGTGTAAAATGGCGGATTCGACAAGTCAAGCAGCTGAGTCTGAGCCCAGAAGATGTTCTAACAGTAAATACTGTTGTAAAATAAACTTATTAGTAGAAATTAGTCCGTGTTCCATATTCAACTTTTAAATCAAAAAAAGATATCAAATGGGATCAGAAAAAACTTTTGTCCCTCCGTGGACTTCCATTCATTTTTTAGCAGTAGGGGACCCATGGATCGGAAGCAGATGGGCGTAACTTAGGCTCATTATTGTTTTAGCCTGTTGTTGTGTTAGTAGGAGGAGTTCACATTTCAGAACCTCCTTCTCTCTTTGATGACCTCACACTATGGACCCCAGCTTTAAGCTACCTGAGCAAACACATCAATTTTACTGATATTTAGCAACATTTGAGGAGGTATTAGCTGAGAGTCATCATGTACAAGAAAAGAGAACTGATTGATCAAGATCTTTGACTTTGCCATAAAGTCAACCATTTGCTATCGGACTCAATCCCATTTAAGATTCCAAACACAGACAAGTGAACTTAGAAAGCAGGATTCTATCAGTTTAACAAATATTCAGCTAACATTTGGTGTTATGGTTTCCAAGAGATATTTCAAACACACATTGTGCATATTTATTAACTTTAGCATTAAATGTTGCAACTAGTTATTTCTAACAGAATTTGTGCACAAACGGATCAGATCCTTATTTTAAACATTTCTATTAACTTACTCTGTGTGTGCGTGTGTGCGTGCTCTGTCTTCTCAAACCCCCAGTGAGTCGCGGCGGATGGCTGCTTACACTGATCCAGGTTCTGTTGGAGGTTTCGCTACTCGATGCGATCTGCTGGGTTTCCTTACATAAGAAATGGTAAAACTTTTACTAATTGGTATAATGAACTGAACTCAATTGGAATGTTCACTTGAGACGACTCTTGATTTGGCGCTATATAAATAAACTGAATTGAATTGAAACCGAATCGAACTATTGGAGTCAACTCTTTAATTTCAGTAGTGTCTAATCCAGGTCCTCGAGTATGGAACTCCAAAGTGTTCAAAATTAAATGAATAAATAAATAATACATTATGAAATATGTATCTACATAAATAAATACTAGACAACTATATAATCTGATAATGAAATTGTAAAATAAGAGAATGTTATGTAAAACTCGAAGCTCAATATTATAAAATATTTTTCATTCTTCTATTAAAATGTGCTTATTAATATAAAACTTTATTTCAGAGGTAATTTTTCACTAATAATTCAAATGATTATTGAGGCATTTTTATCCAATTTTTTCAGTTTTTATTACATAACATCCTTTTCACAAAGTCAGCTTTGATTTCATAATGGCTGATTTATATCATTATGAAACTTTCTCTTTGTCAATCAAGACAAACAGGGCGGAGCCAGTTTGTGATTGGCTGCTCATTCTGTCAGACATAAGCAACCACACACGAATTCGGCTTGAAGGTGCAATAAATAATCCTGTACGCAAATTAGCTAGATGTACTAGGAAGGTCCCACCTTTCTTGCCTCTGATTGGATAGAAGGGCTGTCCTACGATTGGCTATTTCATTTTGCAGCAAAATTCCTAATTCGTGTCTGGCAAGCCAATATCCAGGAAAACTAAACAATGTTTAAAGATTACCCAGTGGTTTACAGGTCACATCCACTTTTTTGATTTAAAGACTAAAACATTCTGACAAAAACACATAAGGTGTCGAAACATTAGTTCTGTTTGTTTGCACCTATTAAAGATATTTATAGTCATTTGAGTGCTCCAGCTCTTCTCTTCATTCTGCTGAAAAGTGTCATTGTGAAATAAATCGTCCATCAGAAAAATCTCTGTTGTGAAATCAAAGCTGACTTTGTGAAAAGGACATTGTGTAATAAAAACTGAAAGAGGTTAATAAAAACGTCTCAATAATAATTTGCATTGTTGGGGAAAAACTCCCTATATGAAATACAGGTTTATATTAATAGGCAAATTTTAACAGAAGAATGAAAAATATTTTACAATTCTGAGCTTAGATTTTTTCATGACATTCTGTTATTTCACAATTTCATTGTCAGATTACATAATTGTCTAGTGTTTATTTATGAATATACATATTTCATAGTGTATTATTTATTTATTTAATTTTGATCACTTTGGAGTTCCATACTATGTGGGCTTGAGGCCACTGTCCTGCATGTTTTTAGATGTTTCTTTGATCCAACACACCTGTTTCAATGGTTAAATTAATTATTTTTCCAACATGTCCTCACTTTGCTGTGGTTGTTGCTGAACGTTCATGACAAACTTCGCAGCTGTATCGTATCTTCATCATTTTTCTACATTAGATGATTTTAGAGTAAAGCTTTGAAAGGTGGTGGGCAGTATGTATTCCTTTAAGGATTTCTAGGCCTTTCATTAAAAATTACTGTTCATTCTGAACAGTTTTCTTGAAGAAAAGCAGATTAGAGCATGATTTCTCTTGCAGAAAGTTAACTGACTGACTAACACTTGTTTTGGTTCTGAACTGAACTGTGGTGGTCTGAGTCAATATCACGGTAATCCCTGGTCAGGGTGTTTAGTTGCTGTTCATCAGTGCAGCAGAAGGTCTTGAATGATCTCAGCTCATTCTTACTCTTTGGTGAAAAGTCACCTGTCAGCTGTTAGTTCAAGACATCAGGTGCATGCTTGTGTGACTGCATTTACACACACACCCCCACACACTCGCTCGCACGCACGCACGCACACACACACACACACACAAAGGGCTGGTCTGTTCGCCTGAGTCAGGCTTCTAGATGTTTTCAGATCGATTTCTGTGAAGACAGGCACTCATCCAGTATCTCCTGTACGTCGTTCCTGTTGATGTCATCCAAAATGTGGCTCAATGGCTCTTTCACTGAGGCCCAATCAGCTGTTCATGCACAGTATCAGGTGATTATATCAAATCACAAGTGTCCTCTGGAGCTGACTTCAGAACAGCACGACAGAACCAAATCTTTGTCTTTAACAGCATCACTACTGAATATTAACAACGTTTAAAAAGGCTTTGACAGCACTATTGGATCTGCTTCAGCTGAAGCCCTGGGGTCTAACACCACCCCACCCTGAGGTCCAAACCCCTCCTCCCCACCCTGTCAGTCCCTGAGGCCCTCTCTCAGGCCCACTTCCTCTTTGTATTACCTCCATCAGGCCAGGCTGCTGACACACTTGTTTAATAATTAAGGGGAACGTCCATAATTTCCTCGTCCTTGTGGAAGTCCACAAATGGTCTCAGCGAAACTCTGGACAGGACGGTTAAATGTTCCTCTTTACTTCAGGACTCTGACGGCCACTCAGTGAGACAAGATGTAACAAAGCCCAGCGAAGATGGAGGCAGCAGGACGAGGAAGATTTGATTTGTTTCATTCTCTACATTCATTCTGTGGGATGTGTGCTGGACCAGACTTAATGAGAGAAATAAGTCATGGAAATGGGTCCAGATACATTTTAAAACAGGAAACTTAGCTTAAAGCAACTCCCTCCTAGGTTGAAAGTGGAACTACTACTACAATTGCTGTAGTGCTAACAACGAGCTAATGCTAACACAAGCCAATATTAAATAAACCACAAAGTAAAAAGAACCACACTGTTGTACAAAAAATATTATTACTTACAAGTCCAGTAGCAACAAAGCCATCCGTGATTTCTGAGCCTCCTCCAATGTTCACTCTGGTTTTAGCTCCATTACGCTCAAAGTGTTAAAAACTCTTTAGTGTTGCTTTAAGAGAAGCTGAAACAGGATATGTATTACTTATTTGGCCTTCTGGATTAACGGAGGATTTTTAAGGGAACTGTTTTGATGATCCACTAAAACAGAATGGCTAAAGTCAAGCCTGCAAAGACAAACAGCAGCTTTTCTGTGTCACGAGGATCCAGGTGTTGGAGACATTGTGGAAAAAAAGAAAGCAGAGCTGGAAATGAGTTTATAAGTTAAAAGATGATGCTGAATGTTTCCAACAGAGATACCTGCTGTACAAGTCAAGTCATTATACTGATGGAAAAATTGTCTCTGGCTGTTTTAGAACCAAGAAGAACCTCTTTTAAATCTGTAAACGGCTTCCAGTCATCCTAGTGTTCACAAGACAGGCCTGGTGAGAATCATCTGGTTTCATTCATAAATAGGGTTAGAAAGAAAAGACAAGTAATTAAACTGATTAAATCTTTCCTTTTTCATCTTTGTCAGCTTTCTGTAGTCTGTCATCATCCTGGACTCGTCCTTGCAGCTTGGGGTGATACGGATCTCAGTTTACATTCTCCTGCTGTCCACCATGCAGCGTCAGCATCCCCGTCTGGGTGAGAAAATTTAAAAGTTAACATCAACGACTCAGCTGCCGCGACCTTCCTGCTTCAATTACATCACATCACCGTGCACAAGGAGGCTGGAAAACACAAACCATGGACGGATATCACCGTGAAGCACAAGGACCCCACTGAGACACACAAACACCCAGCACCATGTCCGCAAAGGTCACCGGAATGCCGGGAACCATACTTAATGCTTTACTCACACTGATTTATGAGTTTCATTTGATTTATCGCTTTAATATTTCTCTTCAATCCTTACTCACTTTAGCAGCCTTTTGAGAGGTGATGCACTACTGTGTTTTAAGGACAAAAAGTGTTCTAAGCACATAGCGTGGAATATTTTCAACCAATTGACTAACTGACGTACTTTAAGGAACAAATAATCTAGATTATTTAAAATTAAAAATAACTGTTTTGCTATAAAAGAGCTGTCTGTTGGGAAAATTGTAAAATTTCATTAAAAGAGCATTGTTCAGCATGGGAGTGGTTTAGTCATGATTTGGGATTTTTACAGAAGTTGTGCTGTGGACTTTTGGGAATTCAGGAAATGTTCATATTTCAGTTTAGAGGAATGAGAAAATCATGGTTTCTAGAAGGATTAGCTTCTCAGAACTTCAAACACAGATCTGTTACAGAACACCAGCAGCTTTGTTGAGGCTTTTTTAACACAGCTGTTGTTGATATTTCAGACCAAGTTCACTGAGAAACAGTTTTTTACTTGTTATTTTTTAAATCTGATTGGTCACTTTGAGTTTAACTTGCAAACTACACGTGAAAATAGTCTCCTACACCTAGATTTTTTCCCCCCACAGATATCGACTGACAAGACATTAATTTACACTAGAAACCACTGTAAATGTGTTGAAAAAACAAGTGAACTTGGTCTTTAAACTACGTGACGATGGTGTCAGTCTGCACTTTACTCCATCAGCTGATTCAAAACTTACCACAGAGCCCAAATCATGATACAGCCATCTCCATGCAACACTGTTGAGTGTTTACTACCATGAGGGAGACACTGTAGACGTTTGTTGCTGTCTAACCCAACCATCAATAAAAATCTAAAACCTAGACCTCAGAAGAGATGATGCTAACAAAAGAACTAAAAGCTTGTTAGCTCCTAGTTTTTGCACCATTTATTTGGGGCAGATGGCGCAAAATGGCAGCCTCGCCTCTGTCAGGCCGTCCCTGGGCGGCTGTGGCTACATAGTAGCTTAGCATCACCGGCAGTGTGTAAATGTGAGAGTGTGTGAATAATGGAAGCACTTTGAGTGCCTAGAAAAGCGCTATATAAATTTAATCCATTATTATTATTATTATTATTATTATTATTATTATTATTAGTGTTTTTATTTGAAACAGCTAAAGGTGGGGAAAAAATGAGCAGAGTGTATAATGAAATGTAATTAATGTAATTTGTCTTGTGTTCCTGTTGGACAATTCGTCAATCTCTCATTCTCACGACTCGTGCCCAAACGTGGAATCCAAAATGTGCAACAATAAACACCCAGTGAGTCATGTTTTTGCAGGTTACAGAAAAGAAGCGAGCAGAAACTTGTGTCCCCGTCCACGGCATACGGATCCTAAACAGCAGAGCTGTTACACGCTGTTCTGTCTGATGATAGAGGAGCTTTCCTGGTCAGGACACATTAACTGAACTGCTGCAGGAATTTACAGTAAAGGCTTGTGTGAGTCAGATGCACACTGTAAGAAATATCCACTTGGATAAAGCACAGTCTTATCTAACCATGTCAATATGTGACATAATGCTTATTAATGATAAAATTAAGCTTTGATCACCTCCATGTGTTTATCATAAACTAGGGTGCAGTTTTATCCATTCATGTAAACCATCAAAAATCATGAAAAATGAACAATTTCAGATCAATTTAATTTAAAGGTATAATTAGTATAAAATATATTATTTGTAAAACAAGAGGGTAAATTCTCACAGAAGATGATCACTTTCTTTTCTTGAAACAACAATTATCACAATAAATCAGCTAAAATGTCCTTCCAGTGATCCTTCTAACTGACTCAACATTTGTTCTCCAGTTCCAACAGCCCACTCTGAGGATGAATAACTGGTGAAAATGATTTTTTGCAGCGCCTTCAGCTCTGCTGGTGAGAAGGCCTGTCAAATGAGCTGACAAATGGTGAGTGTGCTTCTGCTAAGAGAGGTCCCTGCAGGATTTCCATGCAGGCAGACAACCACAGAGCTGGGAAATCATGTACATATACTGTACAACTCTGACTATATAACAAGAAAATGCATTGTGTCTTTGCTCACGTCTGACACATTAGATCACCTCAGTCAGAAGAGAAGGGCCTCTCGTTGTTTAATTTTGATGAATCAGAATAAATTGTTCAATCAGATCAAACGTGGAGTAATTGGTGGAGAGTAAAAAGGTTTTTATGTGAAGGTGCATTCATCTGGCAAAGAAGGAAAGCAGGAATAAATGTGACTTATGTACGATTTCTGCTTCCAGAGCTGAAATAAATGTACTGCGTGCAAAAGTTTTAAACCATATCCAGGGTGTTTGCATTTTGCCTCCAAGCAGCCAGACTTTTCTTGTAATAATTTAATGTGGTTTTGATTCATTTTTTTCCGGCACGAGTTTTGGGGACTTTGGGTTGGGCTCTCCAATCTCTGGTGCTGGGGTCACTGAGGTGGTCAAACAGCTCACCGGGGGTGGATGAGATCCACCTAGAGTTCCTTAAGGCTTTGGATGTTGTGGGGCTGTGTTGGTTGACGCAGCTCTGCAGTATCACGTGGACATCGGGGGCAGTTCCGCTGGATTGGCAGACCGGGGTGGTGGTCCCCCTATTTAAAAAGGGGGACCGCAGGGTGTGTTCCAACTACAGGGGGATCACACTCCTGAGCCTCCCTGGTAAGGTCTATTCAGGGGTTCTGGAGAGGAGGGTCCTTCGGATAGTCGAACCTCGGATTCAGGAGGAGCAATGTGGTTTTCGTCCTGGCTGTGGAACACTGGACGAGCTCTATACCCTTAACGGCATCCTGGAGTGTGCGTGGGAGTTTGCCCAAACCAATCTACATGTGTTTTGTGGATTTGGAGAAGACGTTTGACCACGTCCCCCGAGGGGCCCTGTGGGGGGTACCAAGCCCTTTGATATGGGCTGTTAGGTCCCTGTATGACCAGTGTCAGAGCTTGGTCCGCATTGCCGGCAGTAAGTTGGGCTCATTTCCGTTGAGAGTTGGACTCCACCAAGTTTTTTCATGACTTTTATGGACAGGATTTCTAGGTGCAGCCAAGGTGGTGAGGGGATCAGTTTTGATGGCCTGAGGATCAGGTCTCTGCTTTTTGCAGATGATGTGGTCCTGTTGGCTTCATCAGAACGTGATCTCCAGCTTTCACTGGAGCAGTTCACAGCCAAGTGTGAAGCAGCTGGGATGAGAATCAGCTCCTCTAAATCCAACCCCATGGTCTTGAGTCGGAAAAGGGTAGAATGCCTCCTCCAGGTCAGGGACGAGGTCCTGCCTCAAGTGGAGGAGTTTAAGTATCTCGGGGTCTTGTTCACGAGTGAGGGAAAGATGGAGCACGAGATTGATAGGATTGGTGCTGCATTTGCAGTGATGCGGGCGTTGTACCGGTCTGTCGTGGTGAAAGAGCTGAGCCGGAAGGTGAAGCTCTCGATTTAACGTTCGATCTGCGTTCCTACCCTCACCTATGGTCACGAGCTTTGGGTAATGACCGAAAGAATGAAATCGTGGATACAAGCGGCCGAAATGAGTTTTCTCTGCAGGGTGTCTGGGCTCTTCTTTAGAGATAGGGTGAGAAGCTCGGTCATCCGGGAGGGGCTCGGAGTAGATCCACTGCTCCTCCACATCGAGAGGAGCTAGTTGAGGTTGCTCAGGCATCTGGTTAGGAGGCGTCCTGGACGTTTTTCAGGCACATCCAACTGGGAGGAAACCCAAGGGAAGACTCAGGACACGCTGGAGGGACTATGTTTCTCATCTGGCCAGGGAATGCCTTGGGATTTCCCCAGAGGAGCTGGCCCAAGTGGATTGGGAGAGGGACGTCTGGGCCTCCCTACTTAGGCTGCTGCCCCCACGACCCGACTCCGGATAAGCGGAGGAAAATGGATGGATGGATGATTCCTTTTTTATGCTCCCTGAAGATCTTTTAAAGTTTTATTGTCTTTAGCTGCTTTTTCCTCATTAGATGGTCCGTTCTTGTATTTAATCAAGGTACACGATGCAGTTTGGACTTAAAAATGAGGATGTTGGACAAATAGGAACCAACTGAAAAACAACCCAGCCTAGAAAATAAACATTTTACAGCAGATAAATTGTATCTTTAAAAAAACCAGAGTGATGCATCATCTTTAGATTATAATCTGCATCTTTTGAGTTTGAAAATCACATTATTGCTGCTATAATCCTAATTTATTTGTTAAATTTGTTTATTTTGTCATATTATTTTTGTTAGATTCCCAGTAAAAAACCTGCTGATAACAAAAACAGTTTAAATTTGTTTTCTTGGTGCTTTTCTATTATTCACCAATACACAATACTGTCTTTTCACTTCTCAGAAGTCTGTTTTCTGCAGGATTGATTTACAAAAAAGCTGCCGAAGTCCAAAATAAAACCGTCAGAAAGCTAAAGAGATATTCGTCAAGATCATTTCTACAAACATCAAGAAAATGTGGCTGTTTGGAAGTAAAATGTAAAAACAAATGAGAAACCTAAGACTTTTGCACAGAGAAAAATCCCAGTAAAGGGACTTTTGTCCACATAAACATGTAAACATTTTGATCGACCACATTCCCGTTTCATTCAGCCTCACACAGCTTTAAGTTTTGCACAATGCTTTTAAGCAAACATAAAATCTACCTCAAGCTCTCCTTAAGAGCTGATTTTACTGTTTTCTTTGCTGAGATTTATCTCTGGTGGAACATTGTCATCATCTGTCTTTGGCTTTCAGCACACACAGCTAACTTTTAGCCACTGCAGCTCCTGTGCCCTCTGAACATGCCCTCATCCTTCAGCTGCAGTCCTCCAGGAACACCAGGCTTCAGCAGTTTAACAGCTTGAACTCCTGCAGAGGAATTCTCCGTGGAAGAGTGCAAAAATCTGATGTAACACCTGATCGTGGCTGAAGGCTGTTTGTTTAATTGCATCTACTTTGCTTGCTTTAGTTGCAGAACATGATGAGCTCAGACACTTATAGCCACACAACCCCAGGCTGATAATGTCTCATTGCTTGTTTATAAATGCAGAAATCTGAACAAGACCCAGTTTGTTTGCATGAAAATCCACATTCTTCCACTCCCCTTTATGAAAATGACCGGATCAGGAGTAAACGGATTAATCAGATCACTAAACCTGGCATGGTGTCCCACCAGAACCCCTAACTCTGCTGTTGTTTCCTGTAGTTGTGGAAAACAAACAGATGGTATTCCTGCATACGTCAGGCATGCATCATCCCCCCCGATTGCATACACAATCACCCCCACCCGCCCACCCCCACATTCCTTCTTGTGTTGTTGCTGACTCACAGTTACAGCCCCTGAATCTGCAGCCAGTCTGCATTATTTACACAATCACCTTCTTGCTGCTGGTGCCTCCTCAGCACCCCTACCCACACCACCCCCTGTTCTAGGGACACCTGAGTGTAATGGCTGGAAAACAAGATCACTATCGTGTAGTCTGGATGTTGTTAACATAAAAACAGTGAATCTCTTATTGTTAATCTACTGAAAACTGTACGATTTGAACTAATACTGAGTATACTCAGTAACATTTTACTCTTGATGCTGCCAGGGCCTTCAGAGCAGCAAAGCAGTCCCACAGCATGATGACACCCCCTCCGTGTTTTACTGGAGAGTTATTTCATCTCTTCATTCCAGAACCTGTGAATAAATAAAGACTCTGAGGTCTCAGAGATCATCAATTTAATCCAGTGGTGGATCTAGGCTTTTATGAGTATGGGGACATGAAGGGGCCCCATTATTTATAGAGAGGCCAAGTACTATTCCAACATTCTGACACAAGATTTCATGCTGGAAATTCCTATTTGGCTCATTAGCACCAGTGGTGTTTGAACTTGGAATTACATCCACCTATAATCTGATCATCGCCAATGTCAGATGAGTATGGAAGAAATACAATCTCACCAGAATATGACCTGTTTTAGACATTGAATTTATGACATTGAATTTTTATTTTGTGAAATTGTGTATTTGAACATTTTGTTACTTAAAATACACCAGCAAAAATTTCATCCGTAAAACTTCAAATGCAAAATTTCCATCCATCCATCCATCCATCCATCCATCCATCCATCCATCCATCCATCCATCCATCCATCCATCCATCCATCCATCCATCCATCCATCCATCCATCCATCCATCCATCCATCCATCCATCATCTATACCCACTTATTCACGCAGGGTCGTGGGGAGCCGGTGCCTATCTCCAGCAGTCAGTGGGCATACAGGCAGGGTACACCCTGGACAGGTTGCCAGTCCATCGCAGGGCAACACAGAGAAACACGGGACAAACAACCACTCACACCTAAGGACAATTTAGAGAGGCCAATCAACCTGACAGTCATATTTTTGGACTGTGGGAGGAAGCCAGAGTACCCAGAGAGAACCCACACGTGCACAAGAACATGCAAACTCCATGCAGAGACCCCAGGCAGGGATGCGAACCCACGACCTCCTTGCTGCAAGGCAACAGTGCTAACCACTGCACCACTATGCAAAATTTCAACATTAGAAATTCAACTTCATAAATTCAAAAGCAAAAATTCAACAACAAATCAGGTGACCTCCTGGTGACCCAGGCCAAAGCAATCGTCACTCGATCAAGTCGAGGCCTCAGTGGTGTCACATGATCAGAGAAGCATAATTTGATTGGCTAAAATCCACTTCACTCAATCGAGTGACAGTTACTTGGGCTTGGGTCACCAGGAGGTCACCATGGCCGTTTCTCAATATCTGTACTTGTCTGTACTTGTGTACTCCCGTCCTTGTGAAATGTCATCAACGATGGTCCAAGTACTGTTCCAATCCTAAGTACATATAATGGCAAGTTCGCTCAAAGTTCCCGGATATGTTCTTGCTCCGCCCATTGTATCAAGGATGCACTGATGCGTCCTTCTGCGGACTTGGGACAGCAAAGTTTCCCATAATGCATTGCGCCGCTAACCGTTATACTCCGAACGGCAGAGGAGAAAGCTCATAACTGTTGTGTTTTATATCAGAAATACAAATAAATCACTATAAAGTTGTCTGTTATTGTAAATAATTGCGTATAACCTGTAAAATTTGCTGTGTATTTGTTTTGTTCTTCTTTCAGACTCTTCACGATCCCTCAAAATGCTAATGAGCTAACCCACTATCAAAATAAAAGCATGATTGCTTTGTTTTGATGAAAAAAAACTTTTTTTCTTTATTTAACAGCAGAAAATGCTGATATTTTACCAGTTTTGATGAAAAGTGGACCAAATATAATACAAATAATATGTTTTCATTGTTTTTTTGTCATTTAAGGAACAGACTAGACTTTTATTTTTATGTCAGGTCGTTTTTTTTTTACCGTAGCAACAAGCAGCGCTTGTTGCCGTGAGGCAAAGAAGTACGCTTGTTCTAAATGGCGTCCTCGTCCTCCCGTACTCGGCAGAATGGACTTTCTGGTGTCCTAGGCAAGAACACACTTGTCAAGTACACAAGAACGTACTAGCGTCCTTGAGTATTGAGAAACAGCCCATGTTGTTGAATTTTTGCTGTAGACTTTTTGAAGATGAAACTCTGCAGTTCAAATTTTACGGATGAAATTGTTGCTGGTGTGTTTTAAGTTAAAAAAATTCATATACATAATTTCACAGAATAGAAATTTAAAGTCATAAATTCAATGTACAAAAAAAGTCATCTTCTGGTGAGACTGTATTTCTTCCATAGATGAGTGACAGGACAGGGGCACTTGAGAGGGAGTGCAAACTTAAAGGTGCAATCCCACCATCTTTCACTCATAGAGTGATGTCCTGAATGTACCTTCTGAGTTCTGGGCAGCAGTAGCTCAGGAGGTAGAGCAGGTTGTCCAGTAATCGGAAGGTTGCAGGTTCAATCCCGGCTCCGGCCAGAGAATGCTGCTGTGTGTCCTTGGGCAAGACACTTAACCCGACTTGCCTGCTGGTGGTGGTCGGAGGGACTGGTGGCGCCAGTGCTCGGCAGCCTCGCCTCTGTCAGTGCACCCCAGGGCAGCTGTGGCTACATCGTAGCTCATCCCCACCAGCGTGTGAATGGGTGAATTGAGTTGATTGTGTTGTGAAGCGCCTTGGGGGGTTGTAGAACCCTAAGAAGGCACTATACAAATACAGGCCATTTACCATTCTACAAACTAATAGGTTCATGAATGACGATGACTTCAAATCATTTCCTTTTTTGTTTTCAGTTTACTTTGTGAGTTTCAGATGTTCTCAAATTATTAAACATAAAATAAAGAACTACAGAAGGGATCTTTTGCATTTGTTAAACAGTGAAAATCAGTCCTAATGGCTAACTTCTATTTATTTTAAAGAACTAATTCAAACACGTTTTAAATGACCTTTGGGTTGATGGTTTTATATTTTTATCTATTTGCTGTTTTATTATGTAATAAAATTTATTCTGGTTGTTATCTTCTTTAATCTACAGTATTTTTAGGCTCTTTTTATTTATTTATTTAACCTTTATTTATCCAGATGAGTCGATTGAGAACTCATTCTCATTTACGACGACGATCTGGCCAAGAGGCAGCAGCAACAGACACATAGTTAGCTTTACACAAACAGATAAGATAAAAAACAGATAAGATAAAAAAAATTCAAGATAAAAATAAGATATTTTTTGTCCAGAACTTTGGCCAGAAAAGCAAAGCACAAATTAAAGTCGACTGATTCATGATATATTTTTGTGAATGTTTCAAAATAATTTACTTACAAAATCAGCAGAGATTAAATAAATTAACACGTGAACAGACCATCACGCCTTTTACTTGTGTCTATCTTTATCACTTTTCTTTGTACATAGATTTAAAGTTGCTTGTGGTCAAATAAATTATCTGTAAAACAAAATAGATGCTATACAAATAAAAATGTGCTTCAGAACCACTGAGTCTAAAATTAATCAACATGAGTTAAGATTTCATAAGCAATTGATTTTTCACATCAGTGTAATAAATAACATCTAATAGAAGGTTTCTGGTCAATTTTTCTCTTAAAAATAAAAAGAACAGAAAAAAATGTCAGTAAAATTGTAAGAAAGAAAGACAAAAAAATTAGGATTAAGATTTAGGTTTTTCAAACTTGACTTGAATTTTTGAGGTTGGTGGTAAAAATTGAAGTTTCTGAGCACCAAAAGCCCACTAACATAGGTTAAATTTATATGTTTTAAAAACCACAAACATATTATTTTCTATTGCATCTTGTTTAGAAAATATTTGCATGATGAGACATTTAATCTGAAAGAATTTAGCAGAACACAGCAGTGACTGCATAAACAAAACTATTATGACTAAAATAGACCATAATTAACAATTACACTAACATTTGTATATACAATGCCTGGATTTAACTAAGCAAATAGGTACAAGCATCCTATTGGATAATTCCTGCATGGGTGATTATCTTTCAGCTGCAACAAGTTATTCAACCCAACTGGTGCAATGAGTTGCTTCTCATTTCTTCAACAACCATGTGGAAAGACACATCTGGTGGTCGTGGAAAAGATGTTAGTCTGTGTGAGAAGGGTCACATCATTGGCATGCATCAAGCAGAGAAAACATCTAAGGAGATTGCAGAAACGACTAAAACTGGGTTCAGAACTGTCCAACGCATTATTAAAAACTGGTGTGATGAGTCCAGATGGACCCTGTTCCAGAGTGATGGGTGCATCAGGGTAAGAAGAGAGGCAGATGAAGTGATGCACCCATCATGCCTAGTGCCTACTGTACAAGCCTGTGGGGGCGGGGCTATGATCTGGGGTTGCTGCAGTTGGTCAGGTCTAGGTTCAGCAACAGGATGTGCTCCAAGAATGAGGTCAGCTGACTACCTGAATATACTGAATGACCAGGTTATTCCATCAATGGATGTGTTCTTCCCTGATGGCACGGCCATATTCCAAGATGACAATGCCAGGATTCATCGGGCTCAAATAGTGAAAGAGTGGTTCAGGGAGCATGAGACATCATTTTCACACATGGATTGGCCACCACAGAGTCCAGACCTGAACCCCATTGAGAATCTTTGGGATGTGCTGGAGAAGGCTTTGTGCAGCGGTCAGACTCTACCATCATCAATGCAAGATCTTGGTGGAACATTAATGCAACACTGGATGGAAATAAATCTGGTGACATTGCAGAAGCTTATCGACACAATGCCACAGTGAATGTGTGTCGTAATTAAAGCTAAAGGACGTCCAACGAAATATTAGTGACTTTTTTCTTGCTCTGTAA
This sequence comes from Aphyosemion australe, assembly GCA_006937985.1. Lineage (NCBI taxonomy): Eukaryota > Metazoa > Chordata > Actinopteri > Cyprinodontiformes > Nothobranchiidae > Aphyosemion > Aphyosemion australe. The sequence continues at coordinate 1,790,381 of SSNS01000061.1, forward strand.
TGGACAAACGACCTGTCCGGGTTTCCCTGCCTCTTATATGATCTGCTCATTAAACATCAGCTGAAAATTAATGAATATTAACTTTGCGTGGTTTAATGTTCAGTTTCTTCAGAGACAAAAACTTACAGAATCAAAGCTCCATTAAAGCTGCTCTTGCAGCACTGTATCTTACTAACGTACTTTATGCTGCTCTTAGTTTGTTACTTTACTATTTGACCTAATTTCTGATGATTTCAATGAAATCTTTAAACGAAAACAAGTTTTATGTAATACTTACAGCTTGGAGTTAATTTGACCAAAAAGCTGAATGAAGTGTGTAAAACTCCTATACTGTTAATAGCATCAGTCAGACATAATAAAAGGTGTGTGTGATGTTTCTGCTGCATTGTGCACTAGGAGAGAGCAGAGCAGCTTCCTGCAGCACCAGATCTGACCCTGATAAATGTGCCTGATCACTCTGCTTCCAGGTCAAATTCACTCACTTACACACCTCTGATTTCAACACAGATCAGATTCCATCTGAAAATCTGTCATGTGTCATTCAGTGTCACCTTGTGCTCAGGCTGAGTTTTGACTGCAGAGGTTTGACTAGGACAGAAAAAAAACAATCTGCCCCCTAGTGGAGGACGTGCACAAACACAACTAAACTGAATACATGAGTATGAGGGCTTTCGTGTTCGATCCAGGCGGTGAGAATAAACACAAACACAAAGTCTGAATTTTCCGTTTTATTTAAGGTTTATTTTTCCAGACCTGCAGAGGACAGTTCACTTCCTGTAAGCGCCTCAAAGGTGTTTGAATTTTCCTCGCAACACGTTAAAACCCACTGTGTGACTGTTGGTTTCTCCTGGATGACTTTGTTCATCTTTGTGAATACTGTTAAATAGGGGAACGGCGGGCGGAGGGGCGGGGGGGGGGGGTCAGAGAGAGAAAAGAGAGTGAACACCAATCAGAATTAAGACTTTAAAGGAAAGGCGGCAGAGAGGTGGATCTGGATTCTCCATGATTTTTTACTACAGTACTTGGTTTGGTCTTACAGCACCATCCTTTGTGATGCACACTTGCACACAGCTGCTGAAGTCACATACAGTCTTGCATATTTCTCAGCAGTCAGACACTCTCTTTCCAAACACTCCAGCTCCTTTCTCTCACCTCTCTATGTAAGGCCTCGTTTAAGCCCTCGTGGGACCTGACACCCTCTTTATTACCCTAGTTAGTATTTGACTTGTGTCCTGTCCATGTGGTGGCTGTCCATGTTAGGGCTAGTATGGTAGGTACCACACAGTGGCACTGTTAGAGTCTAACCCTAGTGCTCAGGATGTGTGCCATGAGTTCCCACAGCCCCGGCTCCCTGTGGTAAGGCGCTGCTCTACCCTCTGATACAGAGGTTCAGCTAAATTCTCCCTCCAGCCGGATGGGGCCCATGGGGGCCCCTCACTAAAGAGAGCATGAGCCAAGTGGCCTCTGATGCAGGCCATTTGTGTCCCTACCTAACAGGGAGCCCATGCATAGCCTGTGCTCTCAGATCCTGTGGTATCTTCGTTCTCTCTCCAGTCCAATCGGATATATTTTGATTATTTTGAGCTCAGTTAAAGGCTAAGTGCTGACCTCTCTTATCGCTGTCTAACCTTGCTTTAATCACAACATGGCTGTAAGATTTAACCGTTTCAGTCTCCTCTGAAGGGGGGTGGGGGGTACAATGAGGGTCTTTGGGGCAAAGCTTCAAAGAGTAGATTCACAGCTTGCTTTTATTCCTCAAAAGCTAATCGTGACTTTCCAAAAACACAAAATGTTTTCATGCTTAATCATTAGTTACATTTTTAAAAATGACCTCACTTCTGCTAATTTGTTTCTTTGCCAGTTTGTGGAGTCAGCTGGCGTCACCGCTGGGCCTCTTTAATGCTATGCTGATTCTTGTGCTCTGGTGACACTAAGCTACACGCTGAATCCCCCGTTTACGCCCAGAACCAGGTCTAAGGAGTCGGTGATGGCAGCAGACAAAAAGTACTGGGAAACGTGTGTGCCACAAACAAAAACAAAAACAAACAGGCCTTTAGAGGAGACACATGGGAGGAGGAAGAAAAAAAAGAAGAAAGCAAGTTTGTTATTTTGTTAATTTTTCCATACTCTGCAGATTGGTGTGTTTTTGCATGGGGGAAAGGAAGCAGGACAACAGGATGAGTGGGTAGAAAGTTGGGAAACAGGATAGGGGATCTGCTCCAGTCTGTGTTCAGTGGCGATCCACGGCGGCGCTCTGTAGTAGCTCTGTGGCGGGCTGTCCTGGGGGTCTGAAGGCGGTCTGGAAGCCTGGGGGAGGGGAGTGGAACTGACTGGCGGGGTTAGCTGTGGGAGGGGGCAGGTAGGGAGCCCAGCCGCTGGGGGCTCTGTGGTGGAGAGGGAGGTGGCCATCGAGGAGGCCGCTGTGGAGGGGCTGGGGTGTGGGCACGGCTGTGCTGGCAGGGCCGTCCATCTCTGTGAGAGCCTGCAGCGATTTGAGCCAGTGTGGCGGGTTGTCGTCTTGGAGACAGTCTAAACTGTTGCCTGCCGAGGCCGGGATGCCTGGGGGGGGGGGGGAGACGGATCATCAGATACAAGCAGTGGCAACGATGCAAAGGAGAGAGTTTCAGTGACTGATACTTTAGAGACAAGGGTCTTTACAGAAGCAGCTGGCTGTAGGAGAGTCCTGGTGGGGTGTGCTTACTCAGGAAATTACATTATTATTATTTATTTATTATCATTATGATCTGGCTGTAAAAAAGCACAGACTAAAGCCATTTTAGAATTAGGGATTTGAATTTTCAGGAGTTTTCATAAAACAACATTATCAGAGATTACACCTATGTGAAGATAATTTCACTGTGAGAAAACAAAATGTTTTATCCTTTAAAGACCAAGTTCACTCGTTTTTTAATACATTTACACTGGTCTCTAGTATAAATTAATGCATCAATTGTGAGTCAATCTCTGTAGAAAAAAGCTCTGCCGCTCCTGATTCAAGAACTAAGTTAGTTGGAGGTGAGGGAATCAGAACACGGCAGGATTTGGAGTTTTAGTTCCTAATATTCTGACATTTCGTCTCTGATTGGCTAACAGTAACATGACTCTACCACTGACTGTGTTGGCTTCGCAACGTTGATGTTTTATCTCCACAAATATAAGCCTGAAGTAGTTCTGCTGTGTTGTAGAGTTGCTAATGCTAACGGTTAGCTTCTACTAGCTGAGACATTTTCTGGATGCTAAACAACAACAGCCTTCCCCGCCGTGAGCCAAGATGGGCGAGTCCATGAATGCTAATTTTACATTTTGACGCACCAATCTCACTGGCTTTTCTAATCTTAGCGTTTCCCCGTCTATTTTCTATCGCCGGCTAACGCAGGAAATACGGGTAGAAAACTATTTTCACATTAAGCCTGCATGTTATCAGTCACCATCACATTTTGCAAATAATTAAAAACGGTTTCTCTGTGAACTTGGTCTTTAAATCGGGCTACTTTTGTCTCTTTGTGGTTCTGAGAGAGCTGTTAGAATCATTTGGCTTTAAATATCACCACTCTTTGCTGCGACTTGAGACCACAAACTAGTTTAAGAGTAAAGCTGTTGGTAAAACATCCCATAAATGAGCAGGTTAGAAATGATTGAATGGTTGTCCATGTGTCCCTGTGATGGACTGTCTAATGACTGCTGTAGTTAGGAACCAGTTCCCTGTGACCTTGATCCAGATCAGGCAGGCAAAGAAAATAACTTCATTTGTTGGTTCATAAGCCGAAATGGGTTTCCAGCTCAATGTTTGGGAACTATAAATATAAACTATTTCAAAAAGAAAGCTGTAATTTTCTTATTATTAAAGATCTTTTTGCTTCTGAGTGGATAAAAACCCGTCAGGCTAATAAATAACGTTAGGAGCTAACTTGATTGAGATAAAAAGAGCTAAACTACCTGTGATGATAGCAGGATCCATCCAGCTGGCTGTGCCATCCCAGCTGAGGCTGTGCGACATTCCTGTTGGCCCTACCGACCCACCAATGTGGTTAACACTGTTGGAGGATGAGGAAGATGAAGAGGAGGAGGAGTTTGGGAGGCCACCGAAGTTGATATTGATGTTGGGCAGGAGAGCTCTGAGTCCGTCCTGCCACTCTTTCACATTTAATCCGTCTATAGAGCTGCTGTTTTCTACAGGAGCAAACAGAAAAAAGGTGTTTAGATCACTGAAAACCGATTTACTCTAGAGCTGATCTATTCTCCTCTCATTTAAAATCAATACACACTAATCACAGCAAGCAGCTTAATGTTGTGTCTTATGTATAGCTGGGACTTTCTTCCTATCTTCACTCTCTCTGTTTTAATGTGTTGTTCTTCCACTGGGAAGCACAAAGCCACCAAGGTGACCCAGGTGTCTGATACCTGAGATGGGGATCCCTCCCAGCCCCGTATTGTGCTGAGGGGGCAGACTCAGGTCCAGGATGTTACTGTGTGAGGCAGCACTGACTGAGTGGTTCAAGTGTGTGAGGTTATTTCGTGTTGGGACGCCCATCCAGGGGTGTCTGGCGGCTGGCGGCTGCTGCTGACTGGCCTGGCTGTTGTGACCGCCGGGGAAACTGAAGGAGCTGTAGATGGCTCTGTGGTGAAGCTGGTGGACCCGCGGCAGGCCGCTGGAGAAATGGTGGGAGGAGCCAGGGTTTGGGTTGGAGGGTGGCAGGCCGGGCCCGTGGCTGCTGCCCTGGGTGAGAGGCCCAGGGGACAAGGGGCTCTGATCCTGCACAGACAGCTCCTTCTCTATTAGGTCAGCTAAAGCCTTGCGGGTGACGTCAAAGGGATCGAAGCCCAGATCGTCATCCTGCTGTTTGCTGGACGAGCCGAAGCCAAAGGCCGCCTGCCAGTCTGTTGAGGAAGAAACTGGCATTGTGTCTGCCGGAGGAGAAAAAAAAAACAACATAGTGGGTTAGAAGAAATAAGACCAATCTACTGTTGCCCATTTACAACACCTAAACCAGTTTACATCTCTGCAACAACCACAGTGTTGAAATACCTGACGTAAAGAGGCTCTGTGGTTCAGGGGTCATGGGCCAGTCAGAGCTGCCGCGGGGGGAGCTGGGGAAGGGGGGCAGGCCAGCAGGGAGAGGGTTAGGATGTCTGAAGTTACTGTTGTCTGAAAAGAGGGACTGGGACTCTGCTGCAGCTCCTTCGAAGGGCGAACGGGCCGAAATGTCCGACAGGCTGATAGGCACCACCAAGATGGGTTTGGTTAGACCCGGGGGAGGGGAGGGGGAATCACTGGTGGGTATCTACAAAACCAGACACATGCATTTGAGATTCCTACAGATCCCACTCCACTTTGCTTTATCTTTTATTTAAACAAACCAAACAAGCTGTTTCACCTGTTGTAAAGTCTCTCCATTCACCAACGCAATCGACTCTGAAGGTTTTTCATTAGGACTGAGAACAGAGCGTACACACACATCAGAACATTTCATACACAACAATGAGTTTACAGAACACATCAATTATATTACCTATTACTGTCACAGTTGGAGGAGAAGGGGGACAAGGCAGGACGCTGGCCAGGAACCAGCTCTGATTCTAGCCCGTCTGAATTACTAGCTTCCTGGTCTAGATAGTCTAGCAGCGGAGGGGACTTGCGGTCTTCTGAAAGTCCGTTGGCCAATTTGTTATGTCCCGACAGCGTAGGCCACCCATCTTTACCATTGCTACTGTTGGATCTGTCATTAAAGCAGGAGCAAACAAAACCATCAAGCACTACGCTGTGACTGAGTGATGAGCCAAAAACAGAACCCCACTGACCTCTGTGTGGAGTTGGGTTTACTCTTGGACTTCTCTGCTCCACAGGCTGGAGGTTGTAGAAAGCTAGGGTTTATTTTATAAAGGTCTTGGAGGAGTTTCTGCTCATACTCTTGATGTTTCCCAGCCTTGAAAAACAATTAAGGATTAAATAAAACGTCCAATTTAGGTCAAGGAGCAAAACTTTCATCTTCTATTAAAACGTACCTGCATCTCCTCTTTTGTAAAGCTAGCTGCTTCATCTCCCAATTCGTGTAGATACATACAGTCAGGTTTGGGACATTGCATACTTTTGAGGAAGTAACTGCAGTATTTAGTTGTTCCTAAAGAAGCCTATGAGGGAGAACAGAATACTCTTTATGTGATGGCTCAGAATGCTGCAAGAAAATAGAACCAACATTTGATGCTTCTCTTATACACAAACAGTTTATCCTAATTGTGGTCAATAACAAGGAAAACCAGAGCAAACATAAGAAAAATAGAGGTTAGCTTCTTACCTTGAGTGTCCTGCCATCCACAACCACATTGTTAACACACTGTATCGCTCTTAGAGCATCTTCAGAACGGATGTAAGTGACGTAAGCGCTGGCACTGGGCCCCTGAGTCAGAAACAGAAAAACAAAGGTAAACATGGCAGTCAAACAGAACGTTTACGTTTGTTTGTGTTCAAGTACTTTCTGCTGCAGGAGTGCCAGTGTTCCAATATCACTTATTCAGTCATAAACTTCTTTAAAACTTCTCACCTGTGACCCTGCATAAGATGTGCTATTGTTGATGACCACTTTATGGATTTTCCCAAATCTACCAAAATACTCTGGTCGTTTCAGGACCTGCAAGAAAAACAAAATCATTTAGGACTTACGGTTTATTGTTTTCATACCCAAGACTCATATACTACCTCTGAGCTAAGATAACACTAACTGCAGGTATCTGTACTCACCTCCGGGTCAGCGAGTCGCTGCGAAAGCCCCACCACAAACACCAGGTTCCTCTGCACCACTCTGACACTTGCCAGATGTTTGCGGTTTTCTGTCACCTTCTGCTTTTTCTCATTTTGTTTCTGCTTCTTTTCGTTCTTTATCCTTTGGATTTCCTCCTGTGACAGTGGCTTGTACACAGCCGGGTCCTCTGGGTACGGCTACACGGACACAAAGAACTAGTTCAAAACTTAGCTTGGAGCTGGAATCAGTCAAACGTGATGAGCTGCAGTTGGGAGGTTTATTCCAGCTGAAGGTAAAACTCCCAACGCTGATACAGTTTTTGGTAAACCGAACATCTTCCCCTCACCTTTCTGCAGGCTGGGCAGAGGCCGTTCTCATCTGTGCGGATGCGGTGCCAACAGAAGCGGCAGATCTGGTAGCCGCAGGTGCAAGGGAAGAAATTGACGTCGTCAATCTCCAGCGGCTCCATGCACAGAGGGCACTCCATGGGGTCGTCCTTCATTTCAGGGCTGTGGGACATCCTATTGCACAGTGAGGTTGAGTTGTACTAAGGCTGGTCACAGAGCACGAGGCTACGGGGAACAGACAAATGAATGCACCGTTAGTTTCATTAATATTAGGTTGAACCTGTTTATCAGAGGAGAAAACTTTCTTTATTATTATGAACTCCAAACATTCTAATTGATCTCACCTGGGCGGGTCACAGGTGAGAGGTTGGGAACTAAAATGCTGGTTCAGTTTCATTACTGTGCCCAAACTGCACCACCACAGAACTATTACCGACACCGGACTCAACTTAGATGCAACTAAACGTTCCACCAGTGACAAATCCACATTATCCGTCACGTCCAGAGGGATGCAAGCGTGAAATGTTAATGTTATGCTCGCAAACTCAAGGGCAATAATAACCACATTTTTACTTTCTCAACAAGAATTTATTCAGAGCTGTAAGAAATCCATTTAAATCCTTTACAGAGTTTGTTTCTCCACCACTAGATTCCTTTTTTTTTATCGAGTTTTGTCTTTCAGAATTCCTTATATTCCATACTAACATATTTATTCTGAAAAATATAACCAGAAAATAAGGGGCTCTAGTTACCAAAAAAAGGTTTAGAATAGACAGTTTTAGGGGAAAACCTCTGAATTGTGCTGTCAGAAACAGCTCTTTAACATGGAAATAGGCACCGATTGTTGAAGCCATCATTCATGAAATAGTAGGAAGGAGGAATGAGCACTCACAAAAAAACTGATGGAACAGAGCGCTAAAGGTCTGTTATTAACGTGACCTGAGGTGAAATCTACCAGTGTTCACTCAATAAGCAGACTGACAAAAGAAAACCCAAACAACTTAAGACAGATCACCGCCTCCAATCAACCTACAGTTTCAAATTTCTAATCGAAGGCGGAACAGCGGGTGATCTTTCTTTGAGGAAGAGCTACATGAAGTGTATGATGGTAAAGAAATAGAAAATTGGAAGAACAAGTATTTCATGCACAAGTCAGAAAACTGGTGTGACAACTGGATCAGAAACTTTTTAAATGAACCTCTGAAGAAATGCAACATCAAACATAAAAAAATAAAATAAAAAAAGAACAACGGAGCAGGAATAGATGAACGAACTGAAGTGTGACAGGAAGCAGCTTTTTATTAAAAGAAATATTAGTCTAAAGAAAGACTAACAATGTTGTTGAATGTTAGGAATATCGCTGCTGCAAATAAAAACAGGAAAAACCTGTGGATGGTAGCAGGTAGATATACTTTAAATGCAGAATCTATATTTGTTGTTAGTAAGGAACATATGTTTAAATATAATCAAACACATTTTAGCAAAACGGTAGTTCCCAAAATGACATAAGCTTGACTAAAATCATCACAGCTCTATAACTTTTGTTTAGAAGATACTCCTTTCTGCTTATTTGATGAACATCTTCAAGGCTCTCACTCTTCTTTGCTATTTGGCGTTAAAACACAATGTGTTCACAATGATGTAATGGTGTTTCTGCTTATGATGTAACTCATGATATCAACAAATGCTCATTTATAGATTTTCATTGCACAATTTTTTTTGTTTAAATTACTGATGGGTGGTATAAAACCCTGGAAATTAGAAAAAATAATTCTGATCATTTTATCAAGCAGGGTTTCATACAGGCAGACTATAACTTGAGATTCAGTACATTTAATAAGCTTGAATTTAGAATTACTGATGGAACAAGACCGTCTGAAAGCATCATCCAGGTCTCTGAACCACAGTGATGCTTGTAAAGCAGAACAAATAGATTAATCAAGTCGTTTTGTTATCTTCTTGGGGTTAAAATTTGCTTAGACTAATGCATTTTGCTGGATGTCTTTAAGAACAAACGACCACAGATCAACTACGTGAAAAACAAGCTAAAAACAGAACTAAGACAGCTAGGCGTTAATGCGGATGCATCTGCAGGCTGACAACACTGGTCATGTCGTGAAAAACGTTTTATGGTAATATATCACTATGAATTATTTCTAAAGGAAACCCCTGATGGTATCAAGACTGATTTCTACATGACAACACTGACGCCAGTTAAATTCACTTCGTGACAAACCCAGACGGACAAAAGCCCACACGGGGGAAGTTAACTCAGAAGACATGCCAACGTTTAAGATGCTTGTCAGTACGCTGTTAACAAGCAAACGTTTACAAGTGCGTCTCGCTGCCTCTCTCAGACATCTCCGGTGAAGAAAACAGATAAACCCGGCTGGTAACTTTAGCCGGAGACTGCTCCTGTCTTTTGGATCGTACGTTATGACAGATGTTATTCGACTAAGCCGGTCTGACTATTAACACCATTTTAACGACTATTGTAATCCCAACAACAAAACACACACTAATCATAGCTAGCTTAGTAGTGAAGTCTGCTATTATGAAGAAACTGACATGACGCTACGGTACAGATAAAAGTGACAGCTTGGTTTATGCTAAGCGATTAGCTTCTATGCTACATTCTCATTAAAATGTACGAGGTTTTGGAGCCGAGCTTACGACGCGGCCTAGCAAAGCTAACGCTCATCTGGAAGCAAGTTGTTGGCCTTATAAACAACTGACATCGCTCAAAGTCATAAATATTGCCTGGAGAATTGTTCAGCAGGCTTGGAAAAAACTACTCAGTTAGTAAATAAGATAATAAAAGGCACACCTGCCCTTTATTCGCTGATGTAGGACGGAACCCGACTTGTTCAGCTAACGTTAGCGTTACTTACCCTGTCCGTATTTAGCTTAGGATTCCACTCCAAAGGAGTCACACCAAATTGGGCGGGGGCTGGAAGCCAATCTACCTGAAATGGCAAAATTTCTATAAATGGTCACTTACAATAACTGTAGACGCGTTGTTCTGCTATAATCAAAAGGCTATAAAGATGTTTTGCCCCTTTCTTTTCTTGGTATTGTTAAGAGAAATTACGCTCAAACCACCATCTTAGCTAGCATTATAGTAGGGAGGGGGGAGTGGGGAAAGTATTCATTAGTACTGAGTCTGCGCGGATGAAGAGATGCATCTTGGGAAATAGAGTTTTTAAACGTCTTCCACTGTGGTCAAGATATGGGAGGGACCAGAAAAAAGTTTTTTCTCAATTAAAAGTTTGACTTTGTACAGTTTATTAGAATTACACATATTATTCATATTATGTTAGTTTTAATACAGTATATAACACAAAACAGTTCCATTATGAGCACCAATAAGTTTGCTTGAACAACAAAATATAATAGAATAGGCTTTATTAATCCCACAGTGGGGAAATTCACTCGTTACAAAAGATCTGATATCTAATAAAGACTTTGAATAGTGATCAGGACAAGGCTTTTTTATAATACGAGTTTTATTGAAAAATACATTTTGAAAAGCAAGATTTTAATGTGTAACATGACTTCTATTTTTTATTATTTTATTATGTACTGTATTTCTTTTATTATTTTAAACAAAAAAAACAAACAAAATATTCCAAACTGCATAGGTTTAGTTTATACTTAAGAAATTAAAGCAATAAAAAATTAAATAAGTATCAATTTCATATTATTTTATTGTCTTTATGTCATATATAAATAAAATAATAAAACAAATACAATTATCAAATTCAATATATATTTTCCATTCATCACAAAAAATATCTTTTGTGTTGGCATAAAAACAAATTGTCTATTGCAAATCAGTCAGTATCTTCCTATAAAGATAAAAAATTTTTCTTATGTCACACATCGCAAGTACCATGCCAACACCTGGGTCAGCTTGAAAATTTCAAAGTTTCATATTTCAAGTGGTCACATCAGCTATTATTTTTTGTCTGAGCATCTATTGGATCCAGTATGATACATAAGTTAAGTTTCTATTCTTTGCCTAACAAAAGCAACCTGCCTAACTTAACTGCTGTAAAAACAAGACTAATTGAATTAACAATACCAACAAAAATAATTGCATGCTGAGACATTGTATATGCTTCTGAGCTAAAATGATCTGTTAATATGAATTTAAGGATTTGTTGTGCAGCCCAGTGAAAGATGAGTCAGAGTAACTTCAAGTATTTTATTACAGAATAAGAGAAAGTATCAGAACTGAAAAAATAAAATACCGTAGACTATTAAATTCAATAACACAGCTGCAATTTTATCCACTTTTTGAATGATTGTAAGATAAAAAAATAGATTTAAATAGTACACTTCAAGTAAAACTCAAACATTTAGGCATGAATCTTAATCTATTTTAATAATTGTTGGTTTGTGCCTTTTTTGTATCTGGTTTTTGTTGGGATCCACAGAGTCTAAGGTGAGCATCGGGAAGATGGGGTGCGGTGAGGAAAGGGACATTCTTGCAGCCAGGAGCCCCATCTGAACACAGGTGTCGGTGTCTTTCCCCTGGAGAATCCCTGCTATTAAAGCTCCCGCAAGACTGCCAACAGAGAGGAAACTAATGTCCTTAATTTGAACTCTTAGGTATATTTTTCATTTAAAATACATGAGAAAGGAATTCAAAGAGAATTAGAGAGGTACACAAACTGTTGCAGAGAGAGTGTGAAAACTAAACAGAAATACTACTCAGACGGGAAAGTAAATTTTAGCACCTGTCTCCGGCTCCTGACACATTCAGTATCTCCTCTGGGGTCACAGTCATCGCAGGGTAGTGTAGAGCACAAATCTGCTTCCTCTGCAAATACGAGTGCAGCAAAAATATCACTGACTGTTGCAGCAACCGTCATCATCAAGTCATGTTAATAAGTACTCACTTTCTTCAGTTTTCTTGGTTGCAAGTTAATAGTGCCTGCTTCGTGCTCTCCACACAGCAGCACACCGTGAGGCCCAAGAGTCACCACTAAACAGTGAAGATGCTCCAGAAGAGGGCGTGAGAGAGTCGCAGCAATGTTCAGGAGCTCATCCAGAGTGTTTGGCAGCTCTGCCAAGAGATTACAGCCACAGCAATCATCAGATAATTTGCATTCTTTGCAGGAACTCAACTGTGGAAACTGGGTTTGACTCATTAGCAAGTAAAGAGAGAGATAATTCTGCAGTGAAAATGATGAAAACTTACAGAGAGAAAAAAGAAACTGAACATTTTACCGTCTGGGGTTGAGATACCCAAGGTTTTATTCATCATGCACAGCTCTGCCAAGTTTGGAGATGAATAGGACAAAAACTTCCAGGCATCAGACAGGAAAGGTTTACGAGCCTTTTCTGATTCTGTAGGTTCAAACCAAACTGGGACACACATCGTGTTTAAATCAGTTAAAACACCTTTTAATGATCTAAATTCAGATGATTTCTTTTATAGTTACCATTTATGTTGTGCTTTTTTGCAAGCGAGCAAACATAGTTGATGGTGGAAACGGGGATATTTCCATCAAGACACACAAGAGTAGCTGAAGAAATCTGCCTCTCGAACTGTGACACCTATTAAAGTGGCAGTAGAACATTATTTACAATTAAAAACAGTGCTTTGAGCCTCTATATAGCTTGTGACACTTTGTTGGTGCTCACAGTGACCCAGAAGCCCTCAGAAGTAGCTAAACTCAAACCCATGAATTAGCCCTACAATAAAACGACTGGTTCACCCCGCCCACTTGGCCAAGACATGAATACGACATGAGCTGCGTGCTCTTGGTTCCTTTGGTTTTCTGTTCTTATCTAACACAGAGTAGCTAAGTTTTTACCTTATTTTGCTGACAGTTTTGTCTGATAAAGGTGACTGGAAGCAGCTGAAACTGTCAGCAAAATAAGGTAAAAACATTGCTACTCTGTGTGTTAGATAAGAACAGAAAACCAAAGGAACTAGAAAAGAAACACAGAAAGAACATAACAAGGAGCTGATTCTTTTGTGTGTTCATTCTGTGTATTTCTTCTATGTATCAACTTGTTTTTTTTAACACAGAAAAGAGATTGTTTAAAAAAAAAAAGAAAAGACCAACCGAAACAAAGAATCAACAATCCAGAAAAACAAGAACCAAAACCAGTGATAACCCTTCCATACATCAAAGGCATAACAGAAAAAATAATAGCAACAATAAAAAAACATAACATAAACACACCAACTAAACCATACACAACAGTTAGGAAAAGACTAGTACACCCAAAAGACAAGATACCAACAGGACATAAGTGTGGAGTCATATACAAACTCCCATGCAAACTATGCAATAAAACATACATAGGAGAAACCGGACGCCAACTCAACACACGAACAATAGAACATAGAAAAGAGTGTGAGAAAGAAACAAGGAGACACACAAGAGAGAGTGATGTGCCACTGTTGTGTTCTGTGACCACTAGAGGTCAGTATACGCTCCTATACAGAAAGAAAGAAGAATGAACAAGATAGAGGCTGTGACAAAGTTCAGATTATAAAATAAACTGCCTGCTCATTCCAACTACAAAATACAAAAAAACAAATTGGCAACGAGGATTGGATGACGACATTCTACATTGACGATGTTTTACATGACAACGACACGGTTTTCACTACACAGGGGTCTCCAACTCTAGTCCTCGAGAGCTACCATCCTGCACATGTTAGCTGTTCCTTTGCTCCTACACACCTGATTGAAATAAATGAGTAATTAACAGGCCTGTGCAGAGGTAAGGTTACTCCATTCAGGTGTGGCAGAGCAGGAAACACAGAAAACTAGCAGGATGGTAGCTCTCGAGGACTGGAGTTGGAGACCCCTGCACTACACCATACCTGCCTCAGCTTCTTCCATGTCCGAGTGAGCCAAACAAACCGCTGGACACATGGGAGAGAATACTTGTTGGTGCCTATTTGCGTTGGGAGACGACTCTCCAGAAGATAGAAAAAAAGCATTTCTGCGTACGCTTTGAACAGAGGGGCAACGTCTGTTTTAAACACTACCAGATCAAGGTACTAGTATGGAGGATGCCGTTAAGGCTTTGAAAGCTCAACGGAATGCTGTCACTGAGCACCATATTTTCAGAAAACGCGCCCAAGCACAGATGGAAACTATTCTGCAGTATGTGGCTATGTGGCCGTTTTAAGAGCTTTAGCATGTGGCTTTAAAGAAAAGCAGGATGAAATGACCCAGACGAACTTGTTCCACATGTACGAAGTCAGCTCATACGTGAGCGACTGTTGCTGGAAGCTGACTTAACACCCAATAAGTAGGTGTGGTCAGAGGTGGACTGGCAATCTGTGAATCCCAGAATGGTCGGTGTGCTCCGGGCTGCACGCACCCTCCCACCTGCTCGGAGATCCCCGCCGGAGGATTGAGCAGACTGCAGCAACGATCAGCCTCCTCCTACCCGCACTGAGATTATCCCAGGGCAGAATTATCGTCCCAGTCAGCCACTGGGTGTAGCTTGCTTATTAAGTAATAAACCAGTTTTTCTCAGGACGAACCATTTCTCCCTGACCCTTTCAAGACTGCTACTAATTCACATAGAAAGCAGGTCAGACAAGATCTGAAAGACAGAGGTGGGGGTGGATGTGGTGGACAGTTGAGAAGCGGGGATGACCCGCTGAACGAGGAATTTTGAGGCAGAAAAGTTAGAATGGTCTCGCCAGCTGTGAAGCAGGGATATGCTGCAGAAGTTAGCGTTCGGCCAAGTGACTGTCCTGAGGGTTGTGGAGTATCCCAGTACATCCTGGAACCTGAGTGCCTCAACAGGATTTTTTGTTTTCCTCGCGTCCACAAGGAAGTTAGCAGCAGTTCAGCTTAGTGTTAACAGTAGTTTGGCCTAGCATTAGCGGTAACTCAGGCTAGTGTTTACTGTAGCTCTGCCTAGCGTGGTTTTGTGGTTAGCATTTCCAGGACCATATTCTAGACATTGAGCTGGGTTAGAAGCTGCAGATGTAAGCAGATGTGGCTTTCTTATTATGTTTTATCAGAAGCTTTTCTCAGAACCAACTGTTTCTCCCTTACCTTTCATACATGACTAATTTACAGCAGGTTAGACACGGCTCTGACTTTTTGGTATGCTACATTTGATCACCTAAGCTGTCTTTATTCAGCAACATTAAAGTAAATGTGGCTTTACATAATGCCCTTTAAAGGGGACCTAGAATGTAAACCAACATTTTCCTTGTTGTTGTTGAATAAGACAGCTTGGGTGGTCAACAGTAGCATACCAAAAATTCAAAGCCGCGTTTGACCTACTTTTTATGTAAATTAGAAAGTTGAAAAAGGCGAGAGAAAACCTCCTGTTCTGAGAAAACCTTCCTTAACACGTCATAAGGGGGAGCCACGCCTCCTCAACCCTGCATGTGTCTGAGGCCTTCTGGGGAAACCAACCAATCAGCATGTCCTGGCCGAGTGGGAGGGGTCAACAGCTCTTTTCACTGAAGGCCTGAGTAAGGGGGTTTAGAATGGCCTGTATCAGGGCTCCTGGGACAGATGAAAGCCAAAAAAAAATTTCTTATGCTTTTTGGAGGCTCAAAGCTCTGTTTTAGATTGTTGATTAATTGCATTCTAGGACACCTTTAAAGATTCTCAAAATTACAATGACATTTATGAAAAGCTTCAGTTACAAAAATAATCTTAAAATACCTAAATTCAGTCATGCTATTAAGAGTATTCCTCTTGCATATGTAAGTCAGTATAGGAGCTGCAAATGCTGCTAGTTACAATGACTTCTTTTAATTAGAAGTCATAAAAGCTGGTTTCAAATGAAGTGAACATTAATAAAAAATAACTTTACAAAGTGAATGTGCTTCCACACATACATTGGTACCAAAACAAATCTGGATGGAACTTACATATTGCTCCGTGATTTCCTGATGGATGTCCATGTCTCCCAGTCCAAGAGTCATCTCTCCATTTTCATTAATAACAGCACAGTATGTTGCTGTAGCGTGCAAATCTAGCCTAGCCACACCACATGTGTTCTGAGCAAAAACAGGAAAAATGTGGTTTTCTATGTTAGAACGGAAAACCTTTTACCGTGCTTACCTCTGACCACTCACCATATGTTTACAGTAGTTAAACACAGCATCGCTGTTTGCGTCAGCTCCAGTGGCTGAGATGAACAGGGGTTTGTGGCCTAATCTACTCAGAGCATCTCAAAAAAAGAACCAAAGAAAAGTGTTAAGCACAATAAGATATAGTGATGAAAACGTGCACGATCTGATATAAAAAGAAGACACCTGCGATGTTTCGTCCCACACCACCAAATGACTGACACACACTTCCTGGGTTGGTTTGTCCAAACTGAAAGATGCAGGAAGTGTTCTCAGAAATCAGTCTTATCATCTGTACTGCTAAGGATGAATGATGCAAACAAAACTTACTTGAAGTTCTTTTGCTTTGCTTTTAGCAATTAAATCAATATTTATTCCTCCAATGACAACCTGCAAAATAAAACCACCATCCTGCTGCATCTACATTTGACTTTTTAACCAATGTAAAACATATTCATACTCACAATATCTGAGTCTGCTGCTACTTTTCCAGGTTGACTGATTTGACTTTTTGGTGTTTTTTCTCTCACTTGTTTGGACAATGCACAAGCAATCTGGCTGCCAACTTTAGCATTGTTATGAATGAGAGCAATGTCTTCAAACGTTAAGGACAGAATAGTTGCTACAGCTCGTTAGTCAGTGATATTCAGCGGACAACGTGTTATCTATGTTTTTCTCTCTTCTCACTTCTTATTGCTACTTCATGTGGTTGAGTTCTGTGTGCAGCTTCAGAGCAATTCAGAGATTTTAAAGGATACTGGACTGCAGGGACTTTCCTTGAGTCAGGTCATTGACCTTTTGAAGAATGAAGGGTGTTACATCTTTACCCGTGATGCCTTTGCAACTGAGAAAACAAAAAGAGAAAATAAAGTTACAACCAGGAGGAAAAGTTCCTCTGAAATTACTGATTAGTATCTTAAAACCAAGTGGCTTTTGCACACCAGTTGCACACAATGTGAAACAAGCTTTCTGCACCTCGCCTCAGTCGCTGCAGCCTGTATAGCTTCTTCTATCTGCTGACCTGCTGCTGCATGCTCTTCTGGGATGGGCACTGCTATCAGGACACCACTTTGAAGACCCAGCAGCAAAGTGCTAGCTGATGACATGGACATAGCTGCATTAGTGTGTAATAAGGAAACTTGCAGAAATGTCCTGAATTGAACAAAACTATTTAACTTAAACATCTCAGAGTGTTAGCACAGTTGAACACTGTCCAGGATGTTTACCAATGAGCTTTGCAGCCTCACTAGGGTTGTGAACATTGTATGCAGAGGTGAATCCGCTGTGTGTAGTGAAGAAGGCTGGGAAATCCTTAGATGGTCCATAAGTGGCTACACACACACCCATTGTCTCCTATTTATAATGAAATTTATTGAAATATAGTTATTAAAATGTGAGAAGCTGTTTCAAGTCCAACAATGTCTGTTTCTTATTAGAAATAAAGCTTATTTTCTTACAAGAAACTCCAGGGTGCGTCCAATGTCCAAGATAGACTTGACTCCAGCAGAGACCACAGCGATAGGAGTTCTGCTGAGCTCTGTCAGATCGGCACTGACGTCCAGGCCTGGAGACATGATCATTTAATCAAAGATAAGCCTTCAAAGAAGATTTTTGTGAAATCTGGAGTTGGTAACAGTTTTTGTGACTAAGTGTAAAAGGGTCAGGTCAACTCACTGTTCTGTCCATCTCTATGAACTCCTCCGATGCCTCCTGTGACAAAAACAGAGATGCCAGCTCTGTGTGCTGCTATCATGGTGGCTGAGACCGTCGTTCCTCCAGAGAGACCCTAAAAAAAGAGTCGTGTTAGAATTTAAATAAACCACAAAAAACATTATAAGCTCAGGTAGTTCAAACAAACGCTCTAATAAAAATAACATTTCCATTTTACACCATGAACCAAGAGCCTCATACTTTAGATTCCATGTGTCCCAGTGTACTTATAGAGAGTGGTGGCCATAGCCCTTAAACATGATGGAAGACCCTGAGCTATTGGGAGAATAAGTCACTCCCATCTACTTCCGGCCGACGGGAGTGATAAGTTATTTTCTTATCCTGTTGGATGTTTGTGAATTTTAAAAACACATTTTGATGCCAAGAAAGCACTTATCTTCAACAGGCGGCAAAACTTATTTCAGGTTCTGTGTGAAAACACCTTAGAGGACTCAGAAAAATTATATCATCAAACCAGACAAGGAGAAGAAAGAAAAGAAAAATGGCTGTGAGTTCAGCAAGCTTCAAATCCTTCTTTTAGGTGCATTAAATGTGGAGAAAACCACTATAAATCTGGCCATGTGGTAAGTGGCAGCTACGCTGGGGTAGAAGAAATTCAGCTGTGATGTCATATATGTGATTTGTTTAAGAGCTTTTACAAGCAAATAAATCTCAGTTTACGTGACAGACATAATCCACTGTTATTTTTCATTTTTGGTGTACAACATTTGTGTGATTCAAAGGCAAAGTGGACCAGAAAATAACTTTTATAGCCCCGTTCACTTACAACTAAATGGTCCTGTGAGGGGACTGAATTTGGTCTCACGACAAATTTCCCTTTAAAATTTTGTTGAGATCTTACTTTGCTAACGACATAAGGGAGATCACGTCGTGAAACCTTCAGCAGGCTCTTGGACTGGGCGAGATAGTTGAGCTCATCAGCCGATAGACCAACACGGATTTCCCCGTCGATCACTGAAACCGTAGCAGGAGTGGCTCCTTCGGCTCGTACAATAGCCTCCACCTCTGCGGCCATGCTGCACACATACAGTAGTTGTAGCTCATTAACAGTTTTTTTCTAAACTCTTACGTTTGGTTTAGCTTTTTTACTTTTACATCTAATGTCATGCAGGGCACCTGAGGTTTTGTGGATAGGGCATGCCATGTGTGATAATGGTGCTCTCAAGTGCAACCACTGGCTTGTTTTCAGCCAACGACTGAGACACAGATGGATGAACTTTAAAGAAGAGATCTGAGGAAAATAATTAATCATTCGTTGGTATAATTAGACTTTGCAAACTGTGCATCGTGCATGTCAGACGGCGTAATTACCCTTGTTGCACAATGTGTTCTGATACGTTCTGACTCCTGTTCTCAGGATGACTGAACAGGCACTCTTCAGGATCCTCATTCTGTTTAGACCTTGAGGGGAAACACTGATAAGATACAGACTTTGACTTTTCAGCAGCATTACTCAGCTCAGCTCGAGATTAAGAGTCTGTAGTGAGAGATTAGTAGCGAAATTAACCCCAAGACCTCTTTAAAAGCACAATTATATATATTTTCAATGATTAAGAATACATTTACCTCAGTTTCTTCAAAGAAAATGTTAATAAGTATTTCCAAATCCTGCGGTGTGTTTTCTACATGTCCCATTCAGCCATTGTGAGGAGTTTCGTTTTCCCTGGCTAGATGACGCATATTCTCACCATCTTCTCCCCTTTTTGGGGCCTCTTTCACAGGCAGACACCCAAAAACCCAAATACCAGAACAGAGGTCTGTTATTTCTCTCCTACCCTGTTGCATTTAGGCACAAAACTCTATTTAACAAATAAATTTGCACATACAAAACCTAAAGAGTTATGCACATCTGAGATAAGATAATAATTTAAAATCTGTTTTCATTTGTTTTAGTTAGACACCATGTTTGATCGTCCATTTGTTCAGGTATATTTTAAAAGCAGGGATGATTCAGAGCTAAAAGTGTTGCTTTATTCAGCCGTTTAAATAAAAACAATGTAATCCTTATTTTTTCTTTCCTTTTTATTTATCTAAAGTTTGGCTTATTAATACCAAAACATAAAAAATGAGGCATTGCGTTGTTGTTGTTTTTTTGCAAGTTCGTTTTTTTAATGTAAACTTCTCTTAAAGACTATAAAACATCTGAAAACCAGAATAAATCAAAGCACATGTATGTATTTATGAAATGCACATTCCTGCTGACACAAACACCGTAATACAATAAGAAAGATCAAGGTCTACGGCATATTATTATTATTATTATTATTATTATTATTATTATTATTATTTGTGTTTAAACTGTTTTAAAAACAGTTTCTACAGGAAACAAATGAGTCTCTTACCTTCTCCGGTGCAACAAAAAGGAAACAAACTTTGCCCAGAAAGCTGAACTTTAACCCCAACATTGTTTACATAACTCACAGCCATCAACTCTGATCTATACTGTGAGAACCTCTCTGACCCTGTCTTCTCACAGAAGCTAAATATAATACTATATTATGCTAAGATAAAAAAAAATACAGAAAGTATTATCAATCAATGAAAAATGTATTTATAAGAGTGCTTTATAACAACCAGAGATTGCACAAGGTGCTGGACAATAATAAAAACCAGAAATTGATCTAAAACAATGAATAAAAACAGGATAACAAAATGCTAATCAAGCTATCTCTCAATGACACCTAATCTCACATGTAAAAAGGTAAATGGTCTGTATTTGATATAGCGCCTTCCAGAGTTCTAGAACCCCCCAAGGCACTTTACAACACAATCAGTCATTCATGCACACATTCACACCCTGGTGATGATGAGCTACATCGTAACTACAGCTGCCCTGGGGCACACTGACGGAGACGAGGCTGCCGAAAACTGGTGCCACCGGTCCCTCTGACCACCACCATGGGTCGAGCCGCTGCATTTTGCACAAGTTGTAAACGGTGCAGAGAGGTCTGATGTAATCCCATATAGAGGGCATTGCAATAATACAAACGTGATTAACTGACAAAGGTGTGAATTGTTTTTTCCAAGTCGCTGCGGCTAAGGTTTTTTACTTTAGCTAATAGGCAGTGCTGGAAAAAAACTGGCCCTAATCACAGCATCTATTTGTCTTTTGAATCTGAGAGTATTGCCCAATGTCAGCCTGAGGTTCCTCACTGCATGGCTCAGGTGAGTCACTAAAGGTATAAAGTCAAATGTTGCATCTGTGGGACTGGGAGCACCAAAGAAGATAAACAAAGTCTTTGACTCATTTAGGGAAAGAAAATGGTGAGACAACCAGTGTTTAACGTCATATATGCTTGGATAGAGAGCGTGTCTGGGGAGTTTTGGTTGACTGGCAAGTAGGTTTGCAGGTTATCAGCATACAGATGATGAACTAAAACATAATGAGAAATCACAGAGCCTAAGGGGAGCATATATAAATAAAATAAGACTGGGGTCAACAAGGAACCCTGTGGCACACCAGTGGATAGTGGAACAGAATCAGATGACAATTCATTGATCATCACAGAGAACGTTCTGCCAGTTAGATATGATCTGAACCATGGAGTACGGGTCCCTGAAAGAGGTCCAGCATTAATGCTAGTTTTTAGCATCTAATGACATAAGGATGTCATTCTGTACTCTTAATGCCAACTCTGCACTGTGGCGTGCTCTGAAAACAAATTTAAACTTTTCAAATATATGTTTTTGATTTAAAAATGTCTGTATAAGTATGAAGCAATAATCCTTTTCCTTCTATGAAACGTCCACATCGATATCGTCATTTTTCCAGATCCTGATAATCTCACTAAAGCAGCTGAGAACAGAGGACGGTTTGGGGCTTTAGCTCCAGAGGACCACTCAGCTGCAGCTCTGTTTTATTTACACTGAAATCAGCCTCTTGTGCCTCCACATGACTGACTACATGGGTTGAGTCAAGAGCAAAATATATCAAATGGTTTTTGAAGTTTGTTGGGTCTATATGATGGATTTCATCATCCTCCATGTCTGAGTTTTCCAGTAATTCATCTTCAAACCACCCTGGATGCTCCTGCTGATATGTGCTGAAAGCCTCGATGGCATCTTGCAGAGCCTTTCCTGATGGACACTGATGATATCTGTCCTCAGAAAGTCCGCTAATTTGCTTCACTCGGCCTGGTTCATGTTTTTCTGTGTTGAGGATTCTAAAAAACACCTCTTCAAACTGTTTCATCAGCTTATACCGTACCATAATGTTGAAAGGTGAAGGGATGTCCTCCTCAGAACTTATGCCATCAAAATAAGCCACAATGTACTTTTCAAAAGACTGGGAGTGGATGAAATGTGGGACCAGAAGAGAAAGAGAAGGAGTGAGCATGTCGCCTATGGGTGAAGAAACATCTTCTCTGAGATGAACTGGTTTGTCTCCACACATGGCTCTCCATTTGGCCTGCACACCTCGCGAGCACAGAATTAAAATCTTGTCAGAAGAGTTTTCTAGTTGTTCTTTGTGCCAGTTCAACCACTGAATGCCCCCCAACACTCCCAGTCCAGTTGAATCCAGCAGGTCCAGGACCACCTCGGTGCCGCATTTTGCCGACAGGAAGGAGCAAAATTTAAGAATGATGTTTTTATACAATGGATGGTCAAGGGAGTAGATGATGAGGACACGTTTCCTCCCATGAACCTGAAAAACCTCTGGTTGTTGTTCGTCAGCAGCTGGAGGCGTGACCGGTGGTCCTGTGAGATTAATAAAGATTAATTATTAAACTTTTTAAGCAGCTTTTTTAAAATAATGCACCACATCTGAAAGAAGACAAACCTTTTTGAGATGCCCTAAGGCGTAAATAACATGTGCCAGCCAACAGCAACCCGATACAAGTCAATATGATTAAAGGCAGTAGCGTTTTTTCTTGAAGACAAAGGAAATAAAATGATTAAGGCATTGCATATTTTTTATCTATCTAGTAAAGGTCATTAGGGGTGTGTATTGGCAATAATCTGGCCATACGATATATATCACAATACAGGGAGACAATAAGACATATTGCAATACTAAAAGCCTGATGATGTTTGCAATTATTAGGACTGAATTTAATTGGAGAAATCAGGCCAGACGCTTCCAAGACACATCCAGTGTTATCACAAGATCTTGTTGTTTCATCAGAATGAAGACGGTAAAATCTGCTGCCATCTAGCAGTCGGAGTTTGAATTGCACCACACGAAAGAAATACGGTAAATGTTTGCATATAAATTCTGAATAAAAAACCAATACTTTGCTTTTAAATATTGATCCAGTATCATATCATGAAATATCGCAATATTTCAGTGTATTGATATTTTCTCAAGTCCCCGTCGTCCAAACATACTCACTGTGACAGAGAGTAAATGTTTTCTTGGCAATCTTGCAATTATTCTCGCAGAGTGTGAAAAATGGCTGGATCTGTTGACCAAGCAGAGTAAAAAGAGCTCAGAGGATTTTGTGAATGCTGGTAAATATTTTAGAAGTATTTATGTTGGAAGAGAGATTTTTTATTGTCTCACCATAACCAACACTTCACATTCTGACAGCTGACATGAACCATCCTCAAAGGTCACATTCAACAATGTCATGTTTTGCTACGGGTTTTATCAAAAGACAAGAAAATGTCTGATTAAAGTTGTTAAACATAAGTTATTTTGCTCCAGTCAGGTACATTTGAAGGTGACGAACTACCTTAGAAACAGTTTTGGAGCAGTTCAAGCCATCATTCTGGATCAAGACTTGGTATCTCTCTGAATACTGATCTGTGTCAAAAGTCACTAGAACTGAAGATGTCCCATCAGTAAACACAGCAGAAATTCTGGGATCCCATTGACTACCTAAACATTGAAAATCAAAAACAGTCTTTTGATTTCTTGCTCTCACTGTTTACTACAATAAACTTTGAATTATACACAAATGGGATGTTTACCGTTCTGCAGACACAACTGAACCTCTTGAATCCTTGTGTCGTCACATCCTGGTCACGACACAAAATATTACATATGATTGATGGATCCTTATCTTCTAAAGTTATAATAGTTCTATACAAAACATTTTCATGAAATACTTTGCAAAAAATCCATCACACATTAAGCGATTTTAGCTGCATTATTCTTGACAGTTTCAGTACCTTCCACAACGAGCCGTTTCAGGGCTCTGTCTCTTTAAGAAAACATGGTGGAGCTAGCCACGACCACCCATCCCCCACTCAGGCTGATATAAGCTGAGAAGCTTCAGTATTTGGGAGGGGCTCGTAGAGAGCCGCTGGTCCTCCAGCAGCAGATATCTCTTGCATGTAAGAGGTGGTTCTGTTCTAATATCCCCATGTGTGACATCACAAACAGTGACTTTTTGAAACGTGCTGTTTTAGGCACAAAATTCCTAAAGTCAAACACTGACAGAAAACAGATGGATGGGATTTTTTCATGTTTGGAGTGTTTATAGAGGCAGTAGAGACCCACACGGCAGCACAAAGGGATGCAAAATGTGAGTTTTTACATAATACATCCCCTTTAAGCAGTATTTCTTGAACAAATACAAATATTATTAATAATTCATATTTAATATTTAAATGATAGAAAACAATGATCAACATGATTCAGTTACCTAATAAAAAAAACATAAGGTAGGTAAGTAAGTAAATAAAAGTAAGTTAAGTTTATTTATATAGCACCTATCACAGATAAAAATGCTTCACAAAGACATCAAAACTAAAACATAATTAAAAGACAATAAAACTAAAAGAAGAAAAGATCATTAAAGGCAAAAAAGATCATAAAACAAATGAAAAAGACACAAAAAGGTTTAAGCAAAAGCTATTTTAAATAAATAAAAACTCAGGAAGATTAAATAAACTAAAATAATTATTAGTATTTTCTCTATTGAATGTCATTTTGTCAAAATGAAAAGACTTATTCTCACAACCATCATCTTTTATCTTTGTTTTTATCTTTTATTTGTGGTTTTTTAGTGATCTAAGATTACAATACTAGATTACTGCCTATGTGTAGATACATGTATCCTTGTTTTTTTTATCTTCTTCTAATTACCTTTTGAGTGATGGTGCTGCTGTGACAAGTGAATTTCCCCACTGTGGGATCAATAAAGTCTATTCTATTCTATTCTATTCTATTCTATTCTATTCTATTCTATTCTATTCTATGACCCGATGGGAACTCACCTGGGACGGTAATTTGCTTTTCAATCCTTTTCGTTTTGAGCTTGTCTGTTTGTGGCTGAGGCAAATTAAAAACTGTCACAGAATACGTGTGCCAAGGCTCCACCACGATGTCCAACATAAAACTCCACTTAAAGAGAACCAACAAAACCAGTTATAACTAGATGTGCACGCATAAACTGGCCTGTAATAGCAAAGCAGAAATTCACATTTACTTTGTAAAAGTGTATTTTAATCCAAACGGACTGAAGTGGGGAACAACAGTAAAGGTGTGGATCATTGAAAAAACATTTTAATGATTATTTCTGATTATAATGGGTCTCTGAGTTTTTCATGCAGGCTGAACATGAAAATAGCCTTCTACCCCTATCTCCTGCATTAGATTCTGATAGAAAATAGATGGTGAAATTCTAGGATTAGAAAATCCTGACAGATCTACGTCACACTGTCACTTAACATTCATGGACTCACCCACCTTGACTCACGACGGGGAAGGCTGTTGTTGGTTTAGCGTCCAGGAAACAGCAGAGAACGTTACCATTAGCACCGTTAGCATTAGCAACTCCACCACACAGCAGAACTCCTTCAAGCTTCAAGGCACTTTTGTATCTGAAACCTTTCGAGCATTTCTCTTTCGAGCTCCCTAACCTCTCTCATCTCCAAGTACTCCCATCAAACTACCGCTCTACAACAATAACCCTTGGATCACATCTTTCAATTCCATGTCTGCCAGCCTGCCAGACCGTCCCGCTCTCCACCGCACACCCTGCTCTTGGAAACCTGGAACCTGCCTCTGGAGTTCACCCTCCTGTGCTCCTCTCTTGATTCCCCCTTGGACCCATTTCAAGTGTGACCACCTCGGGCCTGACCCACTCCTCCTTTGAGCTCCCTACCATCTTCAGAACGGTAAGCCTCTGCTCCTTATTATTCTACAGTCCCAGCAAGATGCTGTCATCTACTTTCAGAGCCACTCGTCTCGAGCCAGAACCTCTGCATGCTCCCCAAGTTTCCTTAATAAATATTGTTTATATAACCTCTTGTGTCTCAAGGCTGATTCCTCATGACCTGGGTCAAACACATAAACCCAAACATGACAGTGTTATTTGTGGAGATAAAACATGAATGTTGCAGAGCAAACAGAGTCAGAGGTAGAGTCATGTTGCTGTTAGCCAATCAGAGGAGAGATGTCCAAATATCAGGAAATAAGACTCCAAATCCTGCCGTCTGAAGCTCCTTTGTCCTCCAGCTGACTTTTACTTCCTGAAACAGGAGCATCTGACACCCCCCCCCCCCCCCCCCCCGAGTACGACTTACAAGGCATATATTCTAGAGACTACTGCAGATGTACTGATTAAACGAGTGAACCACACCTTTAAAGTTTAAAGCAATGTAAATCAAAGCAGGTGATGAAGAGCAAACAGGGTGAAAAAATAGCATTCTGACATGTTGGACGGACAGAAATAAACATCTGTAACAGGTCAGTGGGTTTAAGTCAGTACTCTAACCACAAGAACTCAGTCTGTAGTAGAAGAGTGGATGGGTCAGTGTCTGGATTGTAAAAATCTAGATTTAATGTAACAATTTATGAAAAATAAGTGAGAAAGTGAATCATTCTTACCTGTTTGTCGTTTGGGTTTAATGAGTTATTTAGTGAGTAAGAAAACTGCACACACAG
Source organism: Aphyosemion australe (assembly GCA_006937985.1). Lineage (NCBI taxonomy): Eukaryota > Metazoa > Chordata > Actinopteri > Cyprinodontiformes > Nothobranchiidae > Aphyosemion > Aphyosemion australe. Next base: position 1,817,111 of record SSNS01000061.1, read on the forward strand.
ACTTTGATTTGAGTTTTCATCCACAATCATCAGCCTTGATCCTATAAGTTCTTTATGGGATCCTGTAAACAGAAACCACTTCAACAATGTTTTATAGACCAGCTCTGTTTATTCTGTTGGCAGTCAGACCTGCCTGTGAGCTACAAAAATGATAAAAATACAGCAGATTTTATTATCACTCACCATCTGCCTGTATCTCCCAAACCGCAGTCAGGACAGGAACCAGCTCCTGATTGTCCATCCTGGCTTTTATCTGCTCAGGACGCCACAGCGGGCCAGCAGGAGCCTCTCTGTGAGGAACCTCATTAACGTCGGAGCAGTTCTCTGATAGTTAAGCATTTCATGTTAAAACACACAAAAGACATTTTTCTGATGTGAAAGAACAGATTTATACAAAGATGGAGAGAAGTGAAGGATTTAACCTAACTTTAATTTGGAGGTACTGCATGATTCTTTTCTTACTTTATTCCCTAAATAAGCTACGCCATTTATTGTGCAACACCAGTAAATTTAAAATTTACAACATTTTAAAATAAAAAAGAAAATCTATAGATGTTAAATAGAAGTGGCTGAACACATGAAACAGAAACACATGTGAGCTTAACAAAATAAAACCATTATTAGGTCATGTTACGATTCAGGTACAACTTGGCTTTAACGTTCCACTCCCACTAAGCTGGTTTGACAGAAAACATAATTACCAATTATGCATTTGGAAAGATTCTGGAAAGACACAGAAAAGAACAAAATATAAATCACTTATTGACTTTAATCAGATAATTTGCTGTTTCAAATGCAATAATTTCATCTTCACCATGCGGTTGCAGTCCACTGTCTTATCCAAAATTCTGAGGAAGGAAGACAATGTGTTGAGTTCAGCAGCCAAACAAAAAATTAAAAAACAAAAATCGATCCTCATGATGAATATGATATAAAACTTAATTATAAGCGTCTGAATAAATCAGAGAAATAAAAAAATCTACTTCTTGTGAAAGGTGGCAAAGTAGAAAGTGAGATGACTTGAAACAGCGTGAGATTTGTTTGATTATATCAGAAACTGACATCCGAGCACTCAGGAAGGAGGCGCGGTCATGTGTGGTTTATAGCTTCTATTCACAGAGGACTCTGCTTTTGCTGAAATGAGCCTGTTCCAACTGTAGTTCATCAGCAGATGTTTGATTTGTGCAAAGGGAACACCAAGCAGCCTCTAGGGGACAGTAGAAACAGATCTACGGGAAAAGTGATGTTCAGTTAGTGCAGAACACATTTGTGTGTTAAATGAACACAAGTGAGGATTTACGATATGATGCTGTTAAAACCCACGGAAGAAGAAGCAAGGGAAACCTCAGATCTGTGCTGATGCCCTCAGTCACTCTGCTATGGCTTAAGTTACCATTTTAAGAAGAAGAAGAGCTGAGAAAGCTGTTTGTGTGATGCCCATGGGGACTTGGATCTGTGCTGATGTCCCCTTCTCTATGTTATAGCTTTGTGGAAGTTTAGTTTGTTTACATTTTAAGAGGTCCTTCAGTGAGAAACTTTATTACTTTTTTACTTATGTTTTTTTATGATCAGTCACTCATCAATGAGGATTTTCTCACTTCTGGTGCCAGCCCCTAGTGGATGAGGGTGGAACTACAATTCTTAGCACTTCCCTGTTGGGAGCATTTTTGGATTCGTGGGGTGCTCCCTTGGGCGTGCCACACACATCACCGTCAGCTACCGTCAGCCCAGAGAAGAGGAGAGGAAAAGAGAGATGAGTTATCCGACACCGTGCACATTCCTGCAATGGTTGACTGCATGCAACATCTTACCAACCAGTGGTCAAATGCACCGACAGGCAGGTGGATCCATGGAGGTGAATAGATGGCATCCAAATGGAAATTTGGATCTGGAGTAAGAGCAAGAGAGAAAAACTCAAAACAAGAGGGGGAGTGTGTTGTTGGATAAAAAAAACTTTGTGGGCATAAACATCCTAGCTACTGCTCATCATGAATGAAGAATAGAGAATAATTCCTTCTGTACACACACACACACACACACGCACGCACGCACGCACGCACGCACGCACGCACGCATGCACACACGCACACACGCACACACGCACACACGCACACCCATATTCATACCATTAGTTGTTGTTGTATTTACATTAATTTCATTGTGTACTTTCCCATTAAGCCCAGAACAAATCTTTAACTGCTGGTAGGATGGATTTCTGGTCATAACAGGGTCAATGCTGAACATAAAACTGAGATTAATTTTTTTTAAAGCTTTATTAGGACAAGGAGGCTTTCAGACACTGGAGGGCAGCAACTCCCCATCTTCAATTCTTGTCTATGCCGTTGGACACCAGAGTGTTGTTCTGTCCTGTTCCACTGGAGGGCGCAAATTCCCCATTCTCTCAACAATACATAGTGTTTGAAAAAGATTAGGAGGGAGGGTTTCTGCTAAGTGACTCTTTTAACTTTATAAATCCAGTTTATTCTTCTGCTTCTCCTCCTCCTCCTCCTTAATAATAATAATATTGTCAAGAGGACAACAAGAATTTATGGAGTCCAGTCGCCTTCATAAACAGTCTGTAATAGCTGACGTGACATCAGGCAGGTGTGTGTGTGTGTGTGTGTGTGTGTGTCTTATAAATGTGAGGATACAGGTCACAGAGGTAAAATGCGTTGGTGGACAGAGAAGACAGGTGTTTTTCTCCTGCTGGAGTTCCCTGACTCACACCAGGGACAATTTAGAGCCACCAGTTATCCTGACAAACCTGTTTTTGGCCTGTGGGAGGAAACTGCAGCACCTGGATAAAACCCTTGCATGCATGGAGAGAGCATGACAATTCAATGTGGAAAAGTTGGCGCCAAGGATTTAACCTTCTTTCTGAAAAGCAACAAGGCTACCTCCTTTGCCACCATGCAGCCCACTTCTGCTTCAGCCTCTACAAAATATCCTCCACTGAATCTTTGTTTTCAGTAGTTTCCATTTGGAGCCAGGATAGTATAAAATGGACACATTCATATTTTTGGCCATCTCTGTTCATTAGTTTCCTCTCATGATTCAGTTTAGCATGAAGATAATTAACTTCTAACTCAGTTACCAACATTTCTTCTGTGTACCACTAGAGGGAGCTCTATGTAACGACTGATCTAAATTCAATTTCATATAAATATAAAACAAAAAATGTCTGCATTCAGTGTATCACCATAGCCAACAGGACTTTCAGGATTGTGTTCACTCATCCATTGTTTTGCTATAGGGATTACTTTCCGTAGGACAGAAATGTAGCTATGGTCGTGTGATAATTCTTGTCACCTTGTCTCAGAGTTACTGTGCCTCCTACTGGGCACTGAGGTCAGCCATATCAGTTGACATGTCACGAGACAAACAGATGGACACTGCCTCTGAAATCCCACCAGAACAACCTGGTGTCACCTCAGAGCGAGACAGATGTCACGACAGTTATGATTCAGAAACCAGAGGGGGCGTTTAGATCCAAACGTAAGATTGCATTTAGATCAGCAGCTTTAGATGTGATGTAACAAGTCAAATTCAGAATTTTCTATATGACAGTGTGTCTGTGACACCATCCACATGCACAGAAATACTACGCTATTGAGTATTTCTTAATTAGTTTGAATGCTTGGAAAGCATTCAAAGTATTGAGTTTCTCCTCCTCCATTTTTCAGATTCCGTACACTTTTTTGGACCGCTTCTTCTTCAACAATTTTTCACCTATTTCAACAAGTTTGGTATCAAAACGTTCAGCTCGTTCAGGTCATTACGGGAATGACTTTTGGTATTGATATCTTCAACCGTTTCCGAGATATTCAGCTTTTTCTGCGATTTTTCAGCCCATTGAAATGAATGGGAAATCCTTCAAATCTTCAGATTTTTCACAAAATCCATTCAGCTCTTTGAACTTTAACTACTTCAACATACTTCAACTTAGAGACTTCATTCAACTTTTAACAAACCCAGAACAAGTTAAACTATTCTCGAATGACTCTGCTTCTTGATATCTTTTACGGTTTTTCTATAATCACAGGTTAAACTTGAGGTATGATTTTGGAAAGTTCAGGAACGTCTCCTCCTCCCTCCATTCAAAAGAATAGGGCCAAAAACAGACTTTGCTCGACTTCAGGCCGTGTCCTGAGAGAACCGTAGAACTGAGGGAAATGAGACTTGCGCTGGATGAAAGCTGACGGATTTTCCTCCGTTTTGAGCTATAATTTATGGACGTACTCCAAAAATTGTGGTCGTAGCGTTAACTAGTTTGGAAAGGTTTTAAAATATTTCTCCTTCCAGCAGCTGAGCTGTGCTGTCCCA